>CM074733.1:113620653-113763153 GCA_037367245.1 Phrynocephalus guinanensis | reverse complement strand
GCCACCATTGGCTCACGTGCTATCATGTGACCTGCTCCAGTGCTTGTATTGCAAGACATTGCTTGTTGATTAAGGCAAAATTTAGAAGAAATGTTTGCTTGTCTTGCAAAACACTTTTAAACCAAGTTACTCTTAAACCAAGGTATTACTGTAATGATAGTTTGTTGGTTTCTGACAAGTTGTGATTAATGACAAGCACAGCAGAATTCCTTCATGGTCCTCTTCTTGTGGCTGGAGAGAAGAAAGAGAATGAGGGGGATGTGCAAGCCCCAGGCTCACCTTGGCTCATTTCTATCATGATAAACCATATTCTGACATGACATCTGAACCAGAAGAGCTTTGGTATATACCTGGATCTTGGTCTCTACAACATCACTAGAGGATATTGTGGATGTTAAGAAACTCTTTAAGAACAGTTCCTTTTTTAAGAAATACCTTTCAAGCACAGGTTTCAAATAGAAATTTATTATTGAGGTCTATTAGATTACCCCTTTAAATTTGATTGTAATGCCTGGTGATGAAGATAAATCTTTGAGTTACTTAATTTATTTCAGGAAATTTCTCATCAACAAAACATAATAGTAAATTCACTGTAGCTAATTTAATTTTCAGTAATTCTACAGTTGAATTTACTGTGCAGCAATTTTTCTTGCTTAGCATCCTAGCAGAGCAAAAAATGGGCTCTGTAAGTATAATTATAAAAGCTTGCACTATCTTCTGTGGTTATTATGGGATGGAAACATAAAATTTAGTAACTTGATATTTGCAATAGCAACGTCATTATCAAACTTGTTTCAGTATAGCAGTTTGATTGGTTCTGTTAATGAAAAAGTTGCAGAAACTGTAAACTCATCACAACACCAATGGTGGAAGTGCTTTTGAAATGGTATCTTGGCTGAAACCCTGGTGCAATTGGTGTAGTGTAAAATTATGCCAGTGGAAGTTCTAAAGGATTTATGCCCAGACAGTCCACATTGCTTGCCTGATTTCAGAACTGATTGTGCAACTTGTTGTGCCTCTGTGACTGTGGAACTATTGGGTAGACATGACATCTGTCTTGGTGCAAATTTTGCACTGGTTTATGCAGCTTTAAGTTATGCATGCGTGGTTATGCAATAGGAGAAAGTTAGCAATTGTAGTGTACAGTCTATAGGCCTGGAGAGACTGCAGTTTAAATCCCCGCTCAACGCTGAAGTTGAATATCTGTAGCTTCGTATGTATGGCATTGAGAAAATAAAATTGTTCGGGGAGACTCATATACGGTATGTCTTTGTTTGTTTGTTTATTTTAAATATTTTTACCACACCTTACTCCTTGGCAAAGGACTCAAGGTGGCTTACAATAATGAGGGGCAATATATAGCTCAGAACATTTAAGACAGGGGTCCTCAACCTAAGGTCCCGGGGCCGGATGCGGCCCCCCCAAGGTCCTGAATCCGGCCCCTGGTACCAATTGCAACACACACACACACACACACACACACACACACACCCTGTTTTGTGAGCAAGCTAGCCTCCGCAGCTGCTTTTGGACTGTGATCTTGCCCCCAGTGGTGTCTGGGTGGTGGTGGACCGGCCCACTGTTTGAAAACTTTGAGGACCCCTGATTTAAGACATATTCAAGTTAACAACAGGGAGTTAGAAGAGGCATCTTAGAACATTAAAAGGTAATAAACAAAAGGTAAAATGTAAGTATAATAAATAAATCCATCATGAAATGGAGGCTATTTAAGTAGCCAATAATAAGGAACAGAAATCTGTTCTATGATTTAAAAAAATACTAAAAGAATATTTCCCAATGTAAAAGCTTTCAACATTTCATACTTAGTGGTGATGGAAAAGTGAAAGCAAGACGACAAAGAAAAGACAATTCTTGCTTACAAGGAGTGCTTTAGGGCGCTGGGAATGTTTAGTCTTACAAAAAGAAGGTTGAGATGGGATATGAGAGTCATGTTTAAATACAGTGGTACCTCGGTTTAAGTAATTAATTTGTTCTCCAGGCCATTTTGTATTGCAAAATATTCTTAAACGGAAACAGTTTGCATTGAAAACCAATTAATTTACTCTCGAGGTCAGAAAAAAGGCAAACCGGAGCGTTCAATTTATAATTTTGTTAAACTGAGGCAGCCCAGTTTGCAATAATTACTTTTCTGAAACTGAGTTTTTCTTTAACTGAGGCATTCTTAAACTGAGGTACTGCTGTATTTGAAAGTTATTTGAAAGGATGTCTTATTGAAGAGGGGACTGGTTGTTCATGGCTTCAGAGACTAGGACTTGGAGCAATGGTTTCAAATGATGGGAAAAGAGATTCCATTTGAATATTAGGAAGACCTTCATGACGATTAGAGCAGTTCTGCAGTGGAATATGCTGCCAAAGAGGGTGGTGGAGTCTCCTTCTTTGGAGGTTTTTAAGCAGAGGCTGGATGGCCATCTGTCGGAAGTACTTTGATGGGGGTTCCTGCATGGCAGGGGGTTGGACTGGATGGCCCTTGAGGTCTCTTCCAACTCTATGATTATATGAGATCACTTGCCTGATAGGCAGGTGAAATCCCCCAGAATCCCACATTTCATTCTTCTTTTTCCTCTGTGTACTGTATAACCCTACTGTTTGTCTCAAAGAAACCTATGTTTCAGTAATCTGTCTACCAAGAGGAAGAAGCTTAATATTTCGGTGCAATAGTCAGCCCAAGAATGTATAAAAGGACAGAGATGGAATCTGGATTTACCTGCCTCTTCCTTCTAGCACAACTGAAAAACTTGCTTTTATTTTTCCCTATTGGTACTTTTCCTTTGAGCACCTGTGGAAATATTTATCCTTTTCAAAACAAGACACCAAATGCTTGGGAGGTGTTTCATAGAGAACACTAGTATTTTCTGACTTGCTATTGTTTATCTCTAGTTAAGAAATAAGAATGTGGGATTAGAGCCTCATGGCTTGAAACAAAGCTGAAGAATTGTCACAAAGCTGGGAGAACTAACATACTTTTACAGTTAGGCATTCTGCAGCTTCCTGAACAGTATAACAACTGGTTCTGGACACACGAATCTGCATGCTGGGCTCTGCAAACGAACAGCATTGTGAAGGGGCATTGCCTGTCTATCTAGGGATCTCTTGTAAAGTACACATTTTGGCTCTCTGATCAGACAGTTTAAGCTGTGCCTTCACATTTGTTCCCCTGGGATATTTGTAAAGCAAATTAAAAGATTACAAAACACAACAAACCACCAGGGATTGACACGAAATTCTACTGCCAAGGGGGAGAAACATAACTGCTGTTGCCTGGGAGAACCTTGCAAAAACATTGGACCCCTGTAATGTATCTTGATTGGGAACACTAGAGAGAGTGTAATGTAACAGTATTCTGCCCTCCCTACTAAGTGGCTGTACCTTCCTTTTTCTTTCTTCACCCTTGGGCTTTGTGAGATTATGTTGTACTTCTGCATTTCCTTCCTTGTTTATTAATTCTCTGAAAATGTCAGGCTTTAGGCATCAGCGGCTGGGCTGTTATTCCAGGCACATCCAGCGTTCTTTCCACTAAGTTTCTGTGTCACAAGATGGACCTGTATTCCTGTTTATGTTAAACAAATATAGACTGCTTATTTTCATTCCCATCATATCTAAGCCACCTGCACTATCTGTCCTCACTCCTAGATAGAATGCACGGCTGGGAAGACACAATTAGGCTTAATTTCTTTCTCGCCACACAAGTTATCGACTCTCTTTTTTAAACAAAGTAAAAACAGATACATTGCTTATTTCATGCCATGTTACATATATCAATTTTTTTCCCAATAGATCAGCCGAGTTGTTTCATGATTCTCTTCTCATCTTAAAAAGACTTATTTTCATATATCCGTATTTGCTAAATATTTTACCATTAATATTATTAAAATGTTTTTCCATCAATATCATGTTCGTCTCTGTTTATCTCTGTTTTCATCCAGTACACAAGATACAGATAGTAGATTACAATATTGTATTACCTAGTTTAGTCTTAGCAGTATTCTCAGTCCTAAAAACTTAATTCTTCAATTAATAAAACAGCTTAGATTATATTTGACTAATTCAATCTCCATAATCCATTTTTCAATTTTCATGTCCAAACATTCCATTAATTAGATGTTCCATAAACAAATATGTTAAACTGGCCTATCTAGTTGACAATAGTTTAGAGTGGTCTTAACTGGTCTTCACAGTGCATTGACTGATGTTTTAAAATAGTTTCTAGTTAAATTAGTAAATAAATGATATTGAAGACTGTTTTCACATTTAACCATTAATGTCAACATTGAACATTGAACAAGACCATCAAATCTTAACACAGCATTCAATCTTAATGATAAATTTTCAAATAGCTAATTTACTTTATTTAATTAAACTACTATATTATGGACCTCAACCAGTTATATTTGTATTTTTCATAATAAGTAGATAATTTTAACAGCTTTCTATCACATGATTATGTCTATCTGGAACAAAGCTTTGTTTTGGGCTGGCTTGCAGGTTTCCGTTATCCATTTTCCATATTGTTATAGTTCATTGTAATCCATTAATAGCTTTTTATGTGATTGATTCATTAAGCCAGGGATTCATAAGTTGTTTCCCTTGTCGGTCTGTCCCGTGATGCAGAAACTTCCAGCGCTGAGCTCTCCAAGCATTCCCCTTGCATATTTGTTGAGATTTGTATATTGGGGAAATGCTCTTTTCCAATTCCATGCTTCTATGAAGGTTAGGATCGAGACTCTCCTCTGCTTCTGAAGAGGATACTGTCTCCCGAGCAGATAGTTTATAAGCCTGCAGATTAGAGTGAATGCTCTGTTCCAGCTTAATACTCAGATCAGGGTTAAAGATGAGACTTTTCTCCTCTTCTAGAGAAAGCTTAGTCTCCCAAGCAGTGCTAGATTCCGCATTCTTCCTTCTGGACATTTCTTGTGACTTGTATATCAGGTTCAACGTTCTGATCTAGATTAAAGTCGGGACTCTTATCTGCTTCTGAATTGAGCTCAGGAAAAAACTTAGAATGGAGTCGACAGTATTCTGAAGTTTATCAAGCATATCCATGCGTGACATTGATTCCCGGCTCATTGTTCTGGTTTCACTTAATTTTAGTCCATTTCAAAAGGTTAATCACTTCCCGAAGGGAGGGGTGTAAAAAGGAGAGCAGAGTTGGGAAGTGGGGGTGAAATCCAAGTCTGTTCTCTAAAAAATTGTTTTGGAAGCATTGAAACAAAGTCAAATAGTTTCCTTTTTCTTCTCTCAGCTGGGCAAATGACTATAAAACAGTTTATATGAATGTAGAAGCTTCGAAATAATACTGTTTTAAAGTTTAATCTCTCAACACACGCTTGTAGCCGCCTTTTCAGGAAGGGAGGGAATGAGTACCTATTGAAGCAGGAAAGTGTCCAAGCTCACAAAAATAGGGGAAAACATAGAGTCTTAGTTATGGCAGTAAAGTTTCCAAATGTCTACAGTTATTTACATTTGTCCGGTGCACACAGTTTGAACCGCCGCCATGACAGATTGCAGACGGACTTTCCCCCAAACAGGAGATTAGGTGATTTCTGAAGCTACAAAACCTGCCACCACAGTTCTTCACAGCCTCCAGATGCTGCCTCTCTTCACCACCACCCTCACAAGGGGGACTTACCCTTTCAGGTCCTGTTTATCTGGAGGAATTCAGCCTGATAAGCTGAAGAGCTTCGGCGAAACCAGAACTGGAAAGTTATCGACTCTCTTGAGCAGGTGGCCACTTTTGCTTCTAGAATTGTAGCAGCTCAAGGTTCTGGGTTTCTTACTTCCTCCCCACATTGATTTTAGTATTAGCAGTTTATATATCTATATCTATATCTATATCTATATCTATATATCTATCTATCTATCTATCTATAAATTGTAACTGTTATTTGTCCACTGTTGCTATGCCAATAAAGGTCTATTGATTGATTAAATTATATTGCACAGTTTTTGTGGGCCTATTGATGCAATATTTGCATGGTAGAGGTTGCGTATTGTAAAAAGGAATTGCTTTAATTTTGGTATTTCCAGTAAAACAGATTCTACATTTTGTCATACGGTGAATGTTTAAAAGTCCCTAAGGAGCTTCTGCTAGCTTCCATTTTCCAGCCAGAGGCTTCTGTCATTTTGATTGACATGGAATTCTACTGCTAGTATTTGTCTCTCTCCTCTCTCCCTCCTCCATGAGAGGAAAGCAGATTTTCTGGAAACAATCCATTATTGTGATGACTCCTTAATTCTTACTGATTTCAAGTTTGCTAAAGCATATTGAAAACTGTATTCACGAAGGCTTTCACGGCCAGGATCTGATAGTTGTTTTGAGTTTTTCGGGCTGTTTGGCCATGTTCTGGAAGTTTTTCTTCCTAAAGAAAAACTTCCAGAATACGGCCAAACAGCCTGAAAAACTCACAACAACTTTCATATTGAAAACCCTCAGTCAGAGAAATGTTAATAATCTTATCCACTGTACCAAGTTTGAAAGAAGCATTTACACACTGGGAGTGTCTCTTTCTCAAGTTCCATTGTAGGATAATAACAAACGATAAAGAGTGTTGGCATGGTCCCATTAACTGAAGTATAGCTTCTACAGAATAGAAGGTATTCTGTGCTTCTCTTTTTAAAAATGTGATTACATCTATTCTGAAGACATGTCTCCCTCATCCCTGTATGTTTTTGTGTTCTCAGATTATAGATGGTGTTCAGGCTCTTCAGAATACAATAATACAAACGGATAACAGGCTTTCCAAAGCCATGATTCACTATTGTTCTTTGCATGTCACTCTTCTGGTGATGCATTTGTCCAGTGAAGAAGTAATTGACAAGTAAGTGCTGTATTCTGAAATGATAAACTGTTCTAAATCTGCCTAGGCTTTAATTTGTGGTAAGGCTTGGGAAAGGAATAACAGAGAACAATAAAAATAGGAGAAAGAGAACGTCTCTACATTATGTTCAGATACCTTAATATTGCTTATGAAATCCATTACATGCAGCTGGTGCTGTTGTCTAATTTTAAAATAACGGTGCACTGTCAGGTCATTTCTGAGTTCTAGTGTTCCTTTCCGGGGTTTTCTAAGTATAGAATACTCTGAAATTGTTTACCATTCCCTTCTGGGGATGTCCTTGGACAGCATTGCTTGCCCAAGGGTACACAGGCTGGTTCTTCTTCCAAAAGGACAATGGAGAATCAGACGTACTGAGCTATCCAGCCAGTGGTCTATTTTCTATGAATAAAGGTGCTCACACTACAGAGGTGATAAGGAAAACATCAGTATGATCAGCCTTTCAAAGCACTCCCTAAAGCAGGCATGTCCAAAGTCAGGCCCGGGGGCCTAATGCAGCCTGGTTTCAAATTTAAAGTGGCCCACAGCCTCTACTCCCTGCCGGCTCAGCCTGTCACACATCCCCGCCAGCTGGCCCCTCCCCATACTGGATGGAGACATCAGCTTGCAGTTTTATGGTTTTCCTGCCCTCTCTGCCTCTATCCACTTCCCCAGCCACCTGCCCAGCCTACCCACCCCTGGCTCTGTTGCTGTAGTATCTTCCCTGCCTCCTCGCATATCGTAGAGACTAGTCCAAAGTCCAGCATGGGGGCCAAATGAGGCTGAATGGCCTGGCCCCACACATTTTCACCTCACCAAATCTGGCTCTTCTTGCAAAAAGTTTGGACATCCTTGCCTTAAAGCTTATAAATCTTATTATGCTCTAAGCTAAGGAATCGTCTTATTTTGTACCACTGTTAGTCATTTATATACAGTTCTTATCGTTCCATCACAAAAATGAATATCATAAATCTTGAAAATCTGCAGAGAAAGGTTCCAGCATTAATTTTCCCTAAGAAGGAGGGCTAAAACATTTTTTGGGTTTTTTTTGGTTTTTTTTTTACAAAAAAAAAGATAATTAAAGGAAAAGCAGGTTAGGAGTTAAGAAAATATATGTCACGTGTAGAGCAAATACTCTGTTCTTCTTTCAAGTGAGCAGAGTTGTCTGTTTCTCTCCTAAAATACTACTTGAGTCCTCCAGCAAAACAGAGTAAGAATAAATTCAAACAAAAGAAAAAATTGTATAGCATTCACTCTTGGAGGATGTGGTGAAGATTGTTAGCTTTGACGACCAGAGGTTCCATGAATGCCTCCTTGAGTTCCATAGTGAAAGAAGGGCAAGGTATAAATGTGCTAAAACACTGTCAATAAAAGCAACTATTGCACTTGAGGTCTTAATAAAGCTGGAGAAATAGCATCACTATGACCCAACAGCGATAGCTATTAAGTATGGAGTCATGGTTGTTGGGCCCCAATGTCTAAACTTCATTTTCATTGTTGTCCACTGTAAATTGGAGAGAATACTTAACACACCTGATGCAAGATGCCTCTAATCCTCAGAGGTTTATTCCATGTTATGTTTGTCATCAAGTGTAGTTCAACAGAAGAAAGGGTAGTTTTTAAAGGGGGAATTATATGAATTCACAGAGAATAGATCTCTTGGTAGGGTTGACTCAAGCAGGGATGAATTAGAAATTCATTCATATTTCATTGTGAACGTCTGGGAACTGCAGTTTCAAAATTTAAATAACCTCAGACATTTAAATACTTTTGTGGAGTTTGTACTGTGGTTATCTCTCATATGCAAAAAGTACTGTACTGGAAATGACATAAACCCCACACCTGAAAAAAAAGTGTACTCAAAAATCCATAGCTATGAAGCACTATATATGTGTTTATTTTGAAAAAATGTGTGGAAACACATTATTGATGGAAAAACTTATAGAGAAAATGTGCATACATTTAGAGTATTTAAATAAGAAAAATATATATGAAAAATAGTATTCAAAATGCACTGTTTTACAATGTGTTCATACAAGTATGCATTTTCAGAAATGTGTACAAATATTCATGTGCAATGACAAAGAAACAATCTATAGCCTGACACAGAAATTGGATGGAAAAATTCATACATGGCGAAATTAGCAAAGCTTGCTCAGATCCTCGGGCATTGTTACTTCCCAAGTACTCACCAGATCTAGACCTGGTTATGTTGTGCAAGATGGCACAATCATGTGATCTCCAGATAAGTTACTATACTCTTCATCAGTATAAAACAGAAGTACTAAGTGTGTTTGTGTCAGAGTAAGCCCCTCTGACTTCAGCAGATTGAAGTGAGTATGGGGAATGAATTACGAAACTACCTGTACGCCTTTAATATACCTCTGAGTATGGCTTAGGGGCACAGCAGGATCTGAGGGGAATTGTCAAGAGTTAAATGGTTTGTGACATATTTGCTTTCAGCAAAGTACAGTATAGCCTTAAGTTGTTCCAACTTCTCAGTGCTGCAGTTAGTAGGTGACAATTTAGCAAAATGAATTGTGGAAGGGAATCAGACAAGTAAGGTTATAATGAGTCCACAGATGACCCTTTCAGAATAAATATGTTACAAGCTTAAACGCTTGCATTTATTTTGCTTCCAGGAGATTTCGCTGTTAGCCTTAAAGTATTGGCTTATCCCATGTTGAGCTTTCCAGAATAAAGGGTTTAAGAGTGCAACAGACCATCTTTTGGATAGCTTTAATAATTAAAAATTAATTTCCTTGCATATGACACATAGTGTTTGATCGTTCAGACCATTTTTATTTCACATCTTTATATGTCAACCATGTTTTAAAGCCCTGCTTTGCCACCCACAAGTTCTCAAGCCCAGTTTGGTAGTTTACCAAGGCCAGCATGTAGGTGGCCCACCTTTTCCATCATCACTTTCTGTGGACAGAAGTGGTATTTGGAAGAAGTGAATGCTGCCACGTCTCTGTAGGCTCGCTCTGTGTGAGTTAGAACACACACACGTACACACAAACACAGATACGGGAGCACACCCATACACCAAGTTGCGTCTCATATGAAGAATCTCCTCCTCTTCTCGTGGCTTTCACATTTTTAAAGTATTGATAGTGAATCTGGAGCTAATATTCTCCAGTGATTGTATTCAGACAACAGAGGGTTTTAAAACGATTGAACAGGACTTGAGAATAACTACACAGGGGCTGCAATCTCTCTCACTGCTTCAATGCCTTTTCCTAATTCTCATGTCTATAATAGAGTTTATATTTCTGCACTTCTGATTTTTCAGTGCTGCTTGAATGCCAGAGTTCTGTGAGCTTGAAATCCTGTATATCTCACAATGTAAAGGAAATGTGCACTTAATAAACTTCCAGTTGACAGAATATGAAATTCCTGCCTTTAAAAAAGTAGACTTTTCACTCCTAGTGGGCATGTAGAACCTGTGAGATACAGCTGAAAGCTTAAAAAAAAGAGGACAACTAAATACTTGCTACTATACTTACCACATAAATTATGTTCTTCTTTCCAGCCTCTGGGCTGATTGCAGCACCCAGAAATGTAAAAATAAATCTTGGAATATATAATTGCATTAATTTCTCCTATCTATCTATCTGTCTGTTTGTCCATCTGTCTGTCTTTAAAATATTTCTGTCCCACCTTTCTCCCCAAAAGGACCAAGGCAGCGTATATCATAACACGGTATTTAAACCCAAAAACAAGAGATAACCAATTTTTTTTGAAATATTATATTAAAATAGTACGTTGAGTCCTGATTCTTATATGATGAATCAGTGCATCAATTCTATGTCCAGTTTGTTTGTTGCAGCATATTAGGCATTGGGTTTGAAAATTACATGGATCAGGGCTTTAGCACATAACAGGGTGAAGGTGTGTATCTGCCATCCACTCAGAATTGCCTATGTGCTTTTTATGACCGCAGTGATGGCCTTAATAGAGTAGGAGGTACTGACATTGTCTGTGCAATCTATATAACTGGTGTTTGCATATATTTCCAACAATTTTTAGCTCACGAATACATTTTGTATACTTTTTACACATGCAACTACTATCTCATACCAGCATTAAGTAAAAAATTATGCAAATTCCTTGAAATCAATTGTTTTTATACCAGGTATTACCATGCAATCTTATGATCTTTTTTCTTCACAGCCACGATTTCATAATGATTCACTGAGAACAAATAGGCTATATTAGGGTGAGGAACCTTGCTCTTCTCCGGCTGTTTGCATTACAATTTCCATGGCCCCTTCCTAGGGGCTTTAGAGGCTGGGGCCTCTGGTAGTTGGCATCCAAGAAAGCAGGAGAGATGAACATTCTCTGTCACTATTTAACATCATGATGTTACATCATTTTGGAGGGTGTTCTAATCTAAACAGTGTAATGTCTTTAGCACACAAATACTACTGTAATCTTCAGCAGTGGCTCACAGTGAACATGCATCATTCATTACAGTACATCCAAGAAGTAATGTGGTCAGATTATTTTTATCATGGAAAATTGGAGGCTGTGGATTACTGCAAATGCAGCAGAGAGTAGAGGAGGAAAAGGGAAGGCTAAATGATTATTTTAGTACAAGTAGAGAAAAAATTTTTAAGGTGGTAAAACTTGACAATATTCTTTAAAGCAACAGAAACAGAAGCTCAATATGAGAAGCAACGAAAATAAGCAGTTGGAAAAATAAACCACTGTGTGGACAATGCCTGAGAAATATTGATAAAAAGTATGATAATCATTCAACATGGACATGGCTAAAATGGGGAACCATTAAGAAAGAAACCAAATTTGCTGCACAAGAACAAGCACTCCGAACTAGTAAGCACTCCAAACCAGTATTATGAAAGTCAAGGAATTGTTTGAGGAATTGGTATTAACAGCAAATGTTTACAAAGAAAAAGGTGAAACTGTGTCATACCTTATTTGCGAATGTCCAAAGATTGCACAAACTGATTGCAAGATTAGACAATGATAGAGGGGCAAAATTAGCACACTTGTCATTATGCCCCCCCCCAAAAGACATCTGCAGCCTTCAAAAACCCATGGGAATTGGGAACATCAGGTAGAGAAGTTAACAGAAAATGACCAAGTCAAGATCTTATGGGATTTTCAAATCCAAACAGATAGACACCTTGAACATAATAGCACACCAAACACAATAGAACAAAGAAAATGCTGGTCATTGACATTGCAATTCCAGTAGATGCCAGAGTTGAAGTAAAGGAATGGGAAAAATCAGCAAAATACAGAGGTCTGGCAATCAAAACATCTTGTTTGTGGATGAAACATACCTCAATGGTCTCCACCTTCACCAGGGCTTTAGGAACTATATCAAGAAATTTCATACAATATTATAAGCAGTTGCAGTTGTCAGAAATAACACACCAGAGCTACAAAAAACCCTCAGCATTATTAGGAACAGCATATATACTGTGCTCATATATTTAACATGTATCTGTTAAGTAATACCAATCAGTGTTTTTATAATTTTGATTGATTGTGACTGGTATTTTTGAACAGTAGCAGCAGCAACAACAACAGGAATTTGGGTTCACAAAAGCTTTATTAAGCTTGGCATTGAAGTCACTAGAAATTCTTCCTGGAAAACAATATGACTGTGTCCTTCGCAAAGCAACTCAGGGAAGAGATGTGTTTAAATGGCAGATTCTTAAAGCGATTTCAGGTTCATGCAAATGAAACGTCTCATAAATAATAGTTTTTAGGGGGAAAGGCTAGATAAATCCTAACTCAACAAGTTATTATTCATCATCACCAGATAGCAGTTTTGTTCCTCTCCATTTATGTGTGTTGGAAGAAAACCCCATTTTCCTTTCCTCCTCTAATTTCTCCTTCAGTGTTTTATCCAGAACATTACTCTATGGAGACACTCTTGGCTATAATCCCCAAACTGAGAAGTGGTATTGTAAAATCAATTTGATGCTTGTGCAGTCTGAGTCATATGGGTTAGGCCTGGGTCAGGAAACTGGCCAACGTGTAATATAACACCAATCCTTGCTTCCCTACCACCCCTGTGACAGAATTCTGCTGTAATGTGAGATCCAGCTTGACCCACCAAGAGCAAGGGTTGTGTTTCCTATTTTGCACAGTATAGCAGAAGAGAGAGTCACATACACTTCTGCTTTTCTTGTTGCCTTGTAGAAGTGTAAGTGTGGAAGTCTCAGAGGGTAGCTTAGTTTACAAGGTAGCTCTCAAAAGTATTTTTCTGGCGAGAAAGCACTTTTAAAGTGGCACGGGAGGAGAGGACAAAATGGGCATCCATCTTGAAAGGTGAAAAGGAGAATACTGCATGGAAGAGTTCTGAAATACAGTTCCCGGACCCTCCAGCTAAACATGGTCACTAGGGAATTGTGGGAACAGCAATCCATAAAACTAACATTTCTAAGGTCTGGTCTTCACTGCAAATACTTACTTGTGCATTTCAGAATCCATGAGCATCAGTGTCTATATCAGACATGTCCAAGCTTCGGCCATAGTTTAAGCTTAGATCGCCAGTGACAAAGTACTATGGGAGTTGTGGTCCAAAACATCTGGAGGGCCAAAGTTTATATAGTCTACTTTATTTTACTTTTAGAAACCTAAAACTGGTGTGCAATTAATGAGTTGTTTCTGCAACTTTCTGTATTCTTTGCCAATGATTCCCAGCCTTGGGTAACTCAAGTGTTCTTGGAGTGCATTTTCCAGAAGCTTGTGGTGAAGATGTGTGGGAACTGTAGTCCAAGAACACCAGGATTGGGAACTACTGTTCTGTGTGTAAGCTTTCTTTTGATACTTCACACTCTTCTGAGTGCTAGTTCACACACAGTGTATCCAGTAACTTCATTTGGTCCTTTCGTTGGGGGGGGGTTCCTTTGTCCCTGCAGATGTTTTAGACTACAACTCCCACGGTGTATTATCATTGGCAGTATAGGCTTAGGATTCTGGAAGTTGTAATCCAAAACATCTGGAGTGACAAAGATTCTCCTACCATGCTGTAAATGTTGTGGAGACATGTCAACACAAATGGAGCTATAATGGGATACAGCCGGTTTTTAGGACTGTTGGGCAAGTGCCTAGTTTTGCATGCAAGCTGGTTCATCTTGATGTATCTCTGCATGATCCTATATTAAAAGACAACCATGTAGAGGAGGATGTTGCTGAGTTGTGCTTATGAACAGGTGTTTCTTCTTGAACAATAGTTTGTTAACAAATATTGATCTTCCCATGCAGTCTGTAGCCACAGGAGATTGTTGGCATGCAACAGGCATGTGTTCTGTTCAAACCGGATGACGCCGAGGCCAGGACGGCATCCTGGGGAACTGTGTGTGAACCTTAAATTATGTTCCAGGATTTTTGCTGTGCATAAGAATTTTGAGGCAACCCCTTTGGCAGATAAGATGATGTAAAAACTGTTTCTTAAAAACTGAAAACTACTAATTTGAAGGAATTAGCTGTCCGAGTGCCTGCCTTTCAAAAATTATGTAGGACACTTGTTCTCTTTTACTGCTCCAGGTCCTAACCCAGACTTAATCCTGCAGCAGCGACCATGAAAAGAACCGTTTGGTTTGACATTTCTTTGCTTAAGGCAAGATCACACTGACCAAATCTTACATGTTTTGATTCTACATTTGCTGTTTTGTTTTCAACTAGAAGATTTTCTTTGAAATGTTCACTTTTGGACTGTAATGCAGAGCAGATACATTATAGGCTAAAATGGACCAAATGTGTTTTTGATGAGAATCAAAATGGATGTGGAGGGATACTTTTCCGATGGAAAATATTCATTCCATGGATTTTCTCTAGAGCTTTGAGGATGTCTGCTTACTAGGTTGTTACTGCCACCTAGTGACTTTTAAGTTAGTTTTACAATAATTATTTGAAAACAGTTAAGCCCTAAGCACATCCGATCTCGCTTGATTTCGGAAGCTAAGCAGGGTCGGCCCTGGTTAGTACTTGGATGGGCGACCACCAGGGAATACCAGGTGCTGTAGGCGCCTGGAGTAGGAACTGGCAAGCCACTCCAGTACTCCTGCCAAGAAAACTCCATGGACATGGAGTCACGAAGAGTCGGTCATGACTGTAACGAGACAACACACACACACACACACAAAAGTGAAAATAAATAAGTGTCCTTAAAAGATACACGGTAAGGAACCCTGCTAAATAAGATAACCTAAAGGAAAAGAGATCCTTGAACACTAGGTAGGGGAAATTCTGTGCGCAAAGTGTTTCTGCCAGCAGATGGCAAATTCTGGATCCAGTTCATTTACGTATGATATGCTCGGTGTTTTCATCAAATGTTGACCTAGTATTTTTTACAGAAATACGTGCCCAACAATATTTTAATTCTATCATAATTCCAGAAAGGAGATTTGGTATTACTTTGTGTAACTAATAACAGTAATATAAAACAAGGATTCTGCATCAGTTCTGAATCATACTTTTTTTCTCGCTCTCTCTCCTGATAGTGCAGTTGACAGTTTCCTGGAGAGTAAAGACTTAATTGAAGAATTGCTACAAGGAAAGCCCTTGAATTTATCTTTTCAAGGAACGGATCATTTTAGAAATCAAGTTGGATTTGTAAAATTGGCAGACAATAATCACTCAACCACACTTCTGAAGATAGCAGGTAATTCTTGTCAGTACTTTCCAATGATGTCGCAGGATGCTTGAAAACAGGTTGAATACCCACCTAGTAGAGCTTGATCCCACCACTTGTTTGTCTCAAAACAGTTAACTTAAAATCTTTAAAAGCTTCCCCTCATATTGTTGGCTCCACAGCAATATCCAACGACCTATATTAGTGGTGGCGAACCTTCAGCACTCCAGATGTCTTGGACCACAACTCCCAAAATTCCAAGCCTAGATTGCTAGTGACAAAGGACTGTGGAAGTTGTGGTCGAAAACATCTGGAGTGCCGAAAGTTCACCACCACTGGCCTATATGATGTATTTACTCCAAGTAAATCTCACTGCATTTTCGATATATGCTTCTTGGTAAGTATGTTTAACATACAGTACTTAATGTATCTAGCACAATTTGGGGACAAGCCAGTTCTATGTTCAGGCTCCCCTGGGCACCTTGTAGCCTGGGATGGGTAATCTTGTGCACCAGGGACAGCTGCAAAATCAGTGTTGATGCATGCTCAATCTGTGATCTTTCATCCAGCCACACAAGATAAAGCAAAAGATATTACAGTGGTACCACAAGATGAATGCCCCTTAAGACAAAAAACTCGTAAGATGAATGGAATTTCCAGGGATAGGAAAAACTTGACAGACAATTTTTTTCCCTATGGGTTCCACTCATCTTACTAGGTACCATTGATCCTCGCCCAGCCTGGCTTGGTTGCTTGGGAATAGCCCAGGCTGGGTGAGGATCAATGGGTGTGTGCTCTGCCCACCAATTTGGTGGGCAGAGCACAGACCAATGGATCTTCGGCCGCCGCCACTTGTCTTGCAAGGCACCTGGGCTGGCCGAAGATCTACCTCTTCACCTGAGTCACTGAGCTGTCAAAATCAGCTGTCTGAGGGCTGTGGGGGGCAGCGGACAGCTTCCCGCTGCTCCTTGATTGAGGGGGTTTTATACAGCCTTCCCATAGGGTTGCATTTAAAACCTATTAATCCGTTCCCTTTTAAATGCATTCCTATAGGAAACTGTACCTCACAAGACGAATTTTTCATAAGACGAATTGACCCATAGAACAAACAAAATTCATCTTACAAGGCACTACTGTACTAGGAATAAAAGAGTCAATAGCTATGCCAGCACTCTGATAGCCTCTCTTATAACACATTGCTGTCTGACAATCACACATCCAGTGGTCTCTCTGGCTTCATTCAGGCATCTCAGGAACCCATGAGTTCATAGTAAAACAACAAGCTTCAATGAGCCTTTGGATTGCATACCTTCTTCCTTTTTCCTCTCTATCTACCAGGCAACATTTCAGATTTAAAGCTAACAAAAACACCTTGTCTACACAGGACAAACTGGCTTGTCAAAATTTATGCTTGAGAGAAGATTAGAATCTGAAAGCCTGATTCTGATTCTGGTTTGTTCTCAGAAACTATAATTTACTATAGTTCCCCATGTTGAATGTTCATAAAGAGCTATGAATTGTTTAAATACGTGAACATAAGGTGTAAATCACCTTCCTACGTTGTAAAAGGAGAGGGTGGAACACACAAGTCTGTTGCAACTGCTTTTTGTAGAAGGAATCCATGTTTTTTCTACTCCATGTGAACTGAGCCCCATAGTAAGCATGGAAAGAAGGTGCTAATACAAGCAGTGGTGGCTTGGATTCCATGATAGTGTCACAAAGCCATCCCTCCACATCCAGTGCATATGTCTTCCTGGAGCAGCTTACTGTATGCCTTGTCGGAGGCATTCATTAGGTCAAAGAGCCCAGCAAGTGGCACACTGGCACAAGCAGGCATACGTTTCATTGCAGGGCCCAGTGCGGGTATCAGCAACCAGTGACCAAGCTTTCTTCTTAATAGAAAAAAGGGTACATAGTTTTAGAGACAAAGAAACCACAGGGACTGGTTGAAATCCACTGGGCCATCAGGTTCTTCATATGGACCATGTTTACCACCACAAAGGCAAAGTATGTTATACATATTTTTGTTGTTATCGGAGATAATCAGCACATCCTGCTTTGGTATACGATCAGTTTCCTGCTGGACACTTGTGTAAAAGCTCTCAGTTCCTTCTTGTTCAGCATCTGTAGCTGGATCCTAGACCCAAGTGGCAGTACAGTTAAGTCCCATTGAAACTATTTGTTTAGACTATGCATTAAGCTTGTGCTGTGACTCACATCATTGTTAGAGCCACACCATTTCCTTTGATTTTGTTATTGATATTTCTGAATAGAATGCTTGGTAATTATCTGATGGAATATGCTATATTCCAGTTCATTTCAGTTCACATAGATCAAGTATTACTGTGCTGTCATGTTCCCTGGTGCACTCAAACCCCCCTCACACACTAAAGTGCATGTGCTGGAGGTGAACCTATGAATACCTTTTCAAAATGAGTTCACATAAAGTAACTGATTCAAAGCCTTTTTTCCAGCACAGCTAATCTCCAGATGTAATTATTGGAAGGCAAGCACTTCAGCTTCATCCACTGAGAGATGAATAGGACCTGGATTGGCAGAACCAGCCTAAAATGCGTCATTATCAGGGCCTTAAACAGTTCAGGCAGTCCTTCTTTATGGATTACTATTCTTCTCTAGAGGACATGAATGTTGCTCCAGTTCCTGTTTTCTAGATAAATCAGGTTGTCTTCTATGAAAAGCATGCTCTTTTCTTTCACTGTGCCAACAAAGTTCCACAGTATGATCTCCTGAGGAGAGAGTGTACATTTTTTATTCTCAGTCTCCTTCCAGAGGCCTAAAGCATGGGTGGGTAACAGGCAATATACCATATGTTGTGGAACTGCGTCTCCTGTTGTCCCTCACCATTGATTATGCTGGCTGGGACTGAGGGAAACTGCAGTCGAACAACATCTGGAAAGCTACATAAGAGTAAAGATTCTCACTGGACCAAATGCACCCTTGTTCTTGTTCAGTAGGGCTTGCCTTAAGACCTTAGCGTGGGAGTAGTAGGAAATGGGACATGAAAAAAACGAGTATCAGATAATCTGGTAATTAAAACTCTTGAAAACAAATTAAAAGAAAGATCTCAGTACAGAAGAAATGCCTGGAGTCTGTCATTGTCTCTTTAGACTGTCCCTAAAATTCCAACCATTTCTTGGAAAGGTTTCCTTGAAGATATTATTAGAAGCAATGAATGACCCCTTTTGTGCTCGAAGGAATGTGAAGTCATGCCATGCCTAAATATTTTGTGACTCATATTAGGACATTTTTTTCCAGAATTACAAGGGGCATTGCCATCTTGTTGCTGTTCCTCAAATGGCTGTACCCTATTCACTCTTTCTCACCTATTAGGATAAAAGCTCAGGCAGCGGGGGTGGGGGTGGGGGTGGCGGCTATTGGCATATTTAAATGGCTAGGGGTAAGCAAGAGATAAACAAGTTGTCAAACTTGTCAGAAATTAAGCACATGGCTCTCTCAATGATGCATTATTTTTGTAGGGCTTTCTAGATGATCATTGTAATTGTATGCCATCAAGTCAATTCTGACTTATGGCAACCTTTTTTCTGGGTTTTCTAGATAGAAAGTGCTCAGAGGTAGTTATGATCTATTATGAAGGTGAAGGGTGGGGTAAATGTGGGGATTCCTATTTTGCAGGGACCCAGATGGCTCTCTACATCACCCAGTTCCAAAGTAAGCCAGCATTTGTGCAAAATAAGATGTCATAAATACAGCTATGCCATTTTACAATTAAAAGTATGTCTTCTCACTTGTAAGATTGTTTTTAGTTTAGTTCACCATTAGCGTTGTGTGGGTTTCTAGAGTAAAGGCAGTGTAACATATCTATGTCAGAAGCCAACAAGGATTTGTCAAGAACAAATGCTGCCAGGCTAATCTTGGTTCACTTTTTGATTGGGTAACCTTCTTGAGATGTTGGGAATGTTGTATACATAACACCTCTCTTGACTTCAGCAGTCTCTGACAAAGTGCCCCATGATATTCTGATTAGCAAGCAAACTAGGTTTTGGTGGGATCGAACAAAGATCAGGGGGATACACAGTTGGTTACAGATTTGTATTCACAATAGCTCCTTCGCAATGGGAGGAGGAAACAATTGAGTGCCACAAGGTTCAGTTCTGGACCCAGTGCTCTTCAACATTTTTATTAATTCTTTGGATGAGGGAATGCAGGCAATATTTATCAGTGATGGGGATGACATGCAGTTGAGTGGGAAAAGTAATACCATGGGAGATAGGAACAAAAATTAAAAAATATATTGGGTTGAAAAACAACAGAATGAAGTTTAACATGGATAAGTGCAAACTTCTACACCCAGAAACACACACACACACACACACACACACACACACACACACACACACACACACACACACACACACACACACACACACACACACACACACACACACACACACACACACACACACACACACACACAGTTATAAGATGTGGGATACTTAGCTCATAAATACTAGGTGCAAGAAGAATCTTGGAATTGTTGTAGATCGCAAGCTAAATATGAACCAGTGCAATGTGGCTGCAAAAAAGGCCAATGCTATTTAAGGCCAAATTAACAGAAGTATAGTCTCCAAATCACATGATTTTAGCACTGGTTAAACCTCATCATGGGTACTGTAGCCAGTTCTGGACACTGGATTTAAGAAGGATGCTGACAAACGAGAAGACGTTCAGAGGAAGGCAGCAAGGATCATCAGGGGACTGGGAAGAAACCCATGAGGAAAGACTGAAAGAATTGGCATGTTTAGCCGTGAGAGAAAAGAGTTGGAGAGGACTGTGATAGCACTTGTCAACTACTTGAAAGATAGTGATACAGAGGAGGGTCAGGCAAAAATCAAAGAAAACAAAACAAAAGAAAAGAAAAAAACGTGGCATCTTAAACACTAACTTTCATATTTTAATGTAACGTTTCATGGACATGTCCACCTCTTCAGACATATAGCAGCAGAATGAGGTGTACAATATAATATGTAAAGGAATCTACATTCCTTGTTCAATAGGTACATTTGCGTACAAATTCTGTTGTAAAATTCTTAAAGGGAGAGAAAACAGACTCCATATCTGGGTGAGGGTGAGGAAGGGAAGGGATGGGATGGGATGGGGAAGAGGAAGAGGAAGAGGGGGGCATTCATTTGAGGTTGAGGGAGTGGGAAAGTTTAAGAGATGATGGGAGGAAAGGGAATTGCAGCCAGTTTTTGCCTAGGGTCTTGTGGTGGAAGATGGGTTTGTTGCTAATGGAGAAAAGAAAGAGTCAAAGGAAAAAAAATGTTAGTATATAAGTGTTACATTGAATGTGCTGTTGGATGTAGGTACATTTGCAAGCAGTGATATGGCTTGTGTAGTTTTAGGGCTCTGTTTTTAATCATTCTGGTTGCCCTCCTCTGCACTATTTCCATTTCCATAATATCCTTCTTGGAGGTGTGGTGACCAGAACTGTACACAATACTCCAGATGGGGCCTCACCATAGATTTATAAAGAGGCAAAATTACACTTGCTGACTTGTTTTCTATACACTTCCTAATGATCCCTAGCATTGAGTTTGCTTTTTTCACTGCTGCGGCACACTGGGTTCACATCTTCATTGAGCTGTCCACCAGGACACCAAGATTCCTTTCCTGGTTTGTTGCAGAGACTTCAGACCCCAGCAGTTTATAAATGTGATTGGGGTTTTTTTGCCCCAATACGCATCACTCTGTACTTGCTAATATTGAAGCTCATTTGCCACTGGTTTGCCCACTTCCCCAGTGTCAAGAGATCCCTCTGGAGCTTCTCACAATTTGTCAGTTGTTACTACCCTGTATAATTTAGTGTCATCGGCAAATTTGGCTACCTTGCTATTTACTCCTACTTCTAGATCATTTATGAAAAGGTTGAAAAGCAGGAGTCCCAGTACTGAACCTTGGGGGAACCCCCCTCTTGACCTCTCTCCAGAAGTGTCCATTTAGTGCTACCCTCTGTTTCTTGTCCCTTAGCCAGTTGCTGATCCAGGACAAGATCTGTCCCTTGATTTTGTGACCGGCAAGTTTATTCAAGAGCCTTTGTTTATTTATTGTTAAATTTATACCCCACCCATCTTCCCAAGGGAACTCTGGGCGGCTTACAGAAGCTGTGCAAGTCAGCGAATTCCCAAAACAAACAGTAGTACACAGTTAAAACAGCTTTAAAATAAAACACATTGGCACCCTTGTCCAGATAGGATACTCACAAAATATCATAGTGATTGAGCTGGGTAAACAGCAGATGGCGGGGGGGGGGGGGAACCATTAAACTTGGTCACCAAAGGCCTCGCAGAACAAAATGGTTTTCACCGCTCTGCGAAAGGCCAGCAGGGACTCTGCAGAGTGCACCTTGCTGGGAAGGCTGTTCCACAGGGACGGAGCAGCCACCAAGAAGGCCCGATTGCGGGTGACAGATCTTCAGGCCTCTCGGGGGGTGGCAACCCGAAGCAAGTGCGCTCGCGACTGCCGAACTGGTCGGGCCGAGGTTGATCGCTGGACGATACGCTCCGCCAGATAGTCCGGGCCCAAGCCATGGAGGGACCAGGACCTTGAATCTGATCCGGGACACAATGGGCAACCAATGCAGACGGGCCAAGACTGGGGTGATGTGGTCATAACGACGCGCACCAACCACCAGTCTGGCCGCCACATTTTGTACCTGCTGCAGACGCCGGAGGAGATTCAAGGGCAACCCCATGTAGAGGGCGTTGCAGTAGTCCAAACTCAAGATCACCAGTGCTTGCACCACTGTTCTCAGTGAGGTGCCATCCAGGTACGGGCGAATCTGGGCAATTTGACGCAGATGATAAAAAGCGGTCTGGGACACGGCAGCCATCTGGGCGTCCAGGGATAGCGCCAGGTCCAGAACCACGCCCAGATTCCAAACCCTATCCGCCAGCTGGAGGGAAGCACCCTCCAAGCTGGGGAGAGGGCCTCCGTAACCAGATGGGGAACCCCCAAAGAACATCACCTCAGTCTTCTCGGGATTGAGTTTCAGCCTGTTGGCCCTGGTCCAAGCCATGACCGCCTCCAGGCACTGGTCGAGGGTCCGGACAGCTTCCACTGCAGAGGTGGAAAAGGAGAGATAGAGCTGCGTGTCATCAGCGTACTGATGACAGCAGACTCCAAATCTCCGAATGACCCCAGCCAGCAGTCTTACATAGATGTTGAACAGCATGGGGGAGAGAGACAATCCCTGCGGCACCCCACAAGGGAGTGTCCATGGGGCCGACAACCCCCCACCATGCTGCACATACTAGAGCCGACCCTCCAGGAAGGACCGGAGGCAACTGCGAACAGTGCCTCCGATACCCACCTCAGAGAGCCGGTCCAGTAGGATACCATGGTCGACGGTATCGAAGGCCGCTGACAAATCCAGGAGAACCAACAGGGTAGAGCAACCCCTGTCAGCCACCCGGATTAGGTCATCTTGCAGGGCGACCAAAGCTGTCTCGGTCCCCTGGCCAGGCCTGAAACTGGACTGGCAAAGATCAAGGCACTGCTGTTCCTCCAAGAATGACTGTATCCGAATCGCAGCCACCCTCTCGATGACCTTGCCCATGAAGGAGACGTTGGCGATCGGACGATAGTTCGCCAATTGGTCCGATGCCAAGCCCGTTTTTTTTCAAAATGGGCTTTACCACCATCTCCTTCAGGCAGGAGGAAAGACCCCCTCGCTGAAGGAGGCCGTGGCGATGGCAGCAGCCCATTTGGGGATACTCCCCTCGGCAGATTTTATGAGCCATGATGGGCAAGGGTCGAAGGGGGTGGTTGCGGGTCGGCAGTGGGCAATTGCCCTGGAGGCCTCCGAAGAGGAGACAGGCCCAAACTCAACCAATCGAGGAGAGCAAGGGGGAGAAGCAACGGGGGATGGCGAGGGAGGGCTAGTGCAACCTGATCCGAAGCCGGCCCGGATGGCCTCTATTTTTGATCTAAAGAAGACTGCAAATTTCTCACTACTGAAATTAGTAGGAGGAGGCCTAGCCAGACTAGGATTGGTGAGGTCTCGAACCACCCGGAAAAGTTCCACCTGGCGGTTCGAGGCCTCATCAATTCTCAGGGAGTAATAGGATGTTTTAGCCTCCCTGATTGCCCGCGAGTAGCGCCTAGTCTGGATAACAACAGCAGTCTTATTATTTACCGTCCGGCTTCGTCTCCAGCTGCTCTCCAGCCTCCTCCGCTCCTGCTTCATCGCTCTTAACTCCACCGTAAACCACGGCGAAGGTTGAGCTCTGCTGCGGAGGAGGCGCTTGGGGGTGATTCGGTCGACGGCACGGGATGCTGTTTCAAACCATTGGTCAGCCGTAGCCTCGGCCGAATCGTCAGCCAAATCACCAGGAAGCTCCCCGAAGGCTTCACGGAACCGCAATGGGTCCAGAAGTCTCCGGGGGTGGGCCCAAACAAGGGGCCGGTGGTCCCCACGGGGGGGGGCGATTGACAGGGAAAAGGACAACAGGTGATGATCTGACCATGACACAGGTAAGGAGACAGTCCCCCACCTCCAGATTAAGATTCCCCGACATGGAGGTAAATACCAAGTCAAGGGTGTGCCCACACCTGTGGGTAGGGCTAAAAATATGCTGGGATAGACCCATGGAGGTCTGGACTCCATGAATTCCAGAGCTGCACCAGATAGCTCACCACCGGCATTCACGTTGAAGACCCCGACGACTAGAAGCCGAGGGGACTTCAATAGAGCCGCCGCGATGAACTCCGAGAGCTCTGGTAGAGATTGTGCTGGGTTGCGGGGAGTGCGGTAACCCAGCACAATGCCAAATCTATTCCGCTGCCCTACCAACAGGTGGAGGCATTCTAACCCCGGACTAACCAATGTTGAGGCCCTGGTCACATAAAGTGAATCCCTGTTCACAATGGCAACCCCCCCTCCCTTCTGACCCTCCAACCTGCCTGCTCCCTGAACCAGAAACCCAGGCGGGCACAGCTGGGTGAGGGAGGCTCCCCCCTCTGCGCCCACCCAGGTCTCCATGATGCAGGCCAGGTCGGCCCTCCCATCTGTGATGGCGTCATAGATGACAGGGATCTTATTATGGACCGACCTGGCATTCAAAAGGAGGCAGGAGAGGTTGGAGGCGCTGGTGGGATGGCTCCGGGACATGTGGCAGTGAGCCCGAGGGTCAGAACATGGGATAGGCACAAGATGCCTGACCCGAGTTCTTCTTATCTGACTAACCCTCTGGCTCCAAGCATTTCGTTTAGTGCGGGACCTTGTAAAAAGCCTTCTGAAAGTCCAGATAAACGTCAACTGGCTCTCCCTTATCCACATGCTTGTTGACACTCTCAAATTAGTGAGGCATGAATTGCCCTTGCAAAAGCCATATTGGCTCTCCTTCAGCAGTGCCTCCTCTCCTATGTGCCTATTAATTTTATCTTTTAGGATGGTTTCCATCACTTTACCTGGGACACATGTCAAACTGACTGGTTGGTAATTTTCTGGGTCACCTCTAGATCCTTTTTTGAAGAAACAATAAAATCAATATAGCTACTTGAAGGCAAATGGCGGACAAAATCAGGGGAGGGGGGAAAAAAAGAATTAACAGTCACCAAACGCCTCCTGGAAAAGCAGGGTCTTTAACGCTTTTTTGAAGGCTGGCAGGGACTGTGCAAGGCGCAACTCGCTCGGGAGATGATTCCATACTGTAGGACCAGCCACAGAGAAGGCTCGGCCGCGGGTAGACGTTTTCCGAGCCTCCCTGGGCGTGGCCACCCGCAGCGAGTGCGCCCGTGACATCCTAGTTGCAAGATCCTTCTCTCTGGTTATTTCTATATGGCTTAATTCTTCGGTTTCCTTCCCTATGAAGATAGGCTCTGTTTTGGGCATGTGGTCTCTGTCTTCTTCAGTGAATACTGAAGCAAAGAATTCATTGAGTCTCTGCAATTTCTGTCTCCTCTTTAATAATCCCTTGCCTTCCATTATCATCTAATGGTCCAATGGTCTTCATAATCTGTGGCCATGTGGTTGGAATGGCTGCACAGAACACTGTCTTACCTTCCCGCTTTTTTACAGCTGTACCTATTTATCTACTTGCATTTACATGCTTTCTAACTGCTAGGTTGGCGGGAGCTGGGGTTAACAGTGGAAGCTCACTCCACTGCGAGGCACCGGGATTCGAACCACTGAGCTGCCAACTTTGCAGCCAACCGTTTCAATGGTCTAGTCCGCTGATCCACCACACCCCAAGAACTATATACATGAGATCAAACTAAGAGTGCATCTAGTCCATTTCACATATAGGAAAAGGCTAATTCTTAAGACAATATGCGCACAATCCCCATCTCTCTTCTTCCTTCTTTGTTTGCAGGAGGAAGTGAAAATATTTATATTTATGCAGTTAACAAGCCAGGATAAGCTGGCTTGTTTTCATTAACTAACTGCAGTTTTAATAAGCCACACTTACCAGAATTGAGGCATAATCAAAAGGATAAGCTTTACATATTGCAGTCTTCTTTCATGCTCTAAAGCAGGCATGTCCAAACTTTGGCCCTCCTGATGTTTTGGACCACAACTCCCAGAATTCTAAGCTTAGATTGCCAATGGCAAAGGACTGTGGGAGTTGCTGTCCAAAACATCTGGAGGGCCAAAGTTTGGTCATGCCTGCTCTAAAGAGAAGAGAAGAGGATGACTAATCCCAAATGTTATTCAAGCACATACTCATGCAATATCTGAATTAGTCTAGGTCTCATACAATGACCAAACATTCACTGCTGGGATTCTTAAAATAAGAGCAAGGTAGAAATAGCTTTTTATATATTATTAACATTATATAATCTTAAAGGTAAAGGTAAAGGTTTTCCCCACACTTGTGTGCTAGTCGTGTCCAACTCTGGGAGCAGTGCTCATCTCCGTTTTCAATCCAAAGAGCTAATGTTGTGAAAGTCCGTGGCCATGTGGCTAGCATGTCTGAACATATTTCTGAACATGGAACATAGTTTACCTTCCCACTTCTTACAGTGGTATGTACTTGCATTTACATGCTTTTGAACTGCTAGGTTGCGAGGAGCTGGGGTTAACAGCGGGAGCTCACTCCACTGCGTGGCACCCGGGATTTGAACCACCGAGCTGCCGACTTTGCAACTGACATTTAAGCGCTCTAGCCCCCTGAGCCACCTTGCCCCTTCTCGCAGTACTCGTTTCTTACTGCAAGAATAGAATAGTGTTAACAAAGAATAGTGTTAACACAGTCAATAGTATGTTTTAGTATGTAATGATATTTGCTTGGATCTAGAATTAAGTCAGAACCAAAGCATATGGGGGATTTATCTAAAAAATAAGTTCCATGTTAAACCTTTGCAAACATTTTATAGCCACACATCTATTCAAAACAAATCAACTAGTGAATATGAGCAAATCATGGATACGATGAGATCAGACTTTTTTTCTTTAATATATTTAACTGATTTACAAACTTCTCTGCTTGGTACACATTAACTACTAATATAACTATACATCTTAGCTTAATTTAATGGTTAATTATGTTAATTATTATATTAGATTTCCTGGACTTCTGGTTGCTATTGTGTAGTAAAATGCAAACCAACATAAACCATCTTACTTTCTGACATGTTTTATCATGATCATGAATATATTTAAACATTCCATCTGTTGTGTCAAAACCAGTTGAAGTGCAAATGATCACAATGGCATATGATAATACATATTTAATATGCAAGTCTCTAAGGTATCTCCATTTATGTCCTGCTTTATTAATATACGATACAGTTCTAAAGTAGAATATGTATTGGTTGCTTTTTTTTAAAAAAGAACCAAAACCAAAACCCCAGTACCTTCATTTTGAACCATCATATAATGTTTAGAGATGTGGAATGAATTCTGAATGTCAGAAGTATTCATTATTTAGATTTACTGTAGATATACTGTTACTGTTGAAATAAAAACATCAAGATAACACAACAGTTTTTACCAGCGAGAGAAAGAAAATGTGAATTCCTTCTCCCAGTTCCGTTACCCAAATGTGACTAACCAGTTGGTTGGTTAGTTTTATTCCTAGGACATATAATTAGAAAGGGAGACAGGCCAGTTTAGAAAAGGGTAGAGGAGAGAATTGTAAACTCTCCCAGGCTACATCCTCATTGTACTTGGTTTTTTTTTTTAAAAGAATTCCAACTTTCCTGGCATTATATTAGCCCATCTTTTGTAGCTTATTTAAAGTGCATCATGTATTCATTTCCTTAGCTATGTAAGGATGTCTTCCTGCTTCTTAACTACTGTCTGCAAAGGACAACTGCTAATCCATATCTGTTCCTTTTGCACCTCTCTTTCCATGCATCCTTCTCCCACCCTGTCATGTGCCTTCATGTAAATGGGGCAACTATGCATCTGATGAAGAGGGCTCCAGTCCATGAAATCTTAAGCCCAATAAAATATATAGCTTTTAAGGAGATATATGGAGTTCTTAATTGTTCTTGCTGGTACTTGCTAACATTACTGTTGAACACATACACCCAATTTGCATCTCTTTAACCCAGAGGTTCCCAAGCTTGTGTAATCCAGGTGTTCTTGGACTGCATTTCCCAGAAGCCTTCACCACCAGTTCTGCTGGCTTAAGAACCACTGCTCTAACCTATTGTTGGGAAAACCATGGATGAATCAAGCATTACTCTATTCAAAACCAGTGACTGAAAACAATTACTAATTTTCAGCTAGTATAACAAAATTTCTTGTTCAGTATCAAATAAGTGATAAAATTGTATGAATTGGAATATCTAGGTCAGGGATAGCAAATCTTTTTGAGATCAAGTGCCCAAACTGCAATTAAAAACCCACTTATTTTTCGCTGAGTGCTAATATGGCAATTTAGCCTGAATACAGTCGTACCCCAGGTTAAAAATACTTTGGGTTAAAAATGCATGGGGGTGGGGCAGAGAAGCGGCGGTGAAGTCCTGCCTTCTCACCCTCCCCGGACAGAGGATCATCATCCGGCGTTGGGGGGGGGGGGAGCGGTGGTGAAGTCCCCTGTTCCCTCCCTCCCCAGCCAGAGGATCATCGCCCCAGTGGCGCACCAGGGGGAGAACCGGTGGCAAAGTCCCCCCCCTTCTCCCCCTCCCTGGCTAGAGGCTTATTGCCTCGGCGGCGTGCCCGGGGGGGGGGGGGGGAGAAGTGGCAGCAGAGTCCCCCTGTTCCCCCCTCCCCAGGCAGAGGATCATTGCTGCAGTGCATTGGGTGGAGAAGTGGCAATGAAGTCTCCCCATTCCACCCACCCTGGCCTGATCATTGCCTTGGGGGCGCTGGGTGGTTGCTGCAGAGGTTGAAGGGGTGGGGTGGGGGGTCAACCTGACAGTGCTCAGACCATATGCTGCACACTGCATCCAATTGGTCTTCAGGACTGTCATCCCAGAAGGAAGGCTCTTGAAGAGATAATACACAAAAAAGCCCTCATAAGGGCTTCTGCAGATAAACAGACTAAGGGCATGGATTTCTGGAACCATGTCCTATGGTCTGATGAGACCAAGGGCGTTTATACACGACCCCTAAACTCCGGGGCAAATGGCTCCCAGCTCCGGAGATTAAAAATGTTTACCCACCAGCTCCGGAGTTAACAGGAAATTAAGTGCAACCACGCCCACTTTAGCGTGTCCCAGTGCAGCTTTCAGGTACCTGCTTTTTGGATGTGAAAAAATATTTGATCCGGTGTAAGGATAGTGAGTGCGGGGCTCTCCTGGCTTCTGTTTGTTGTTTTTCTGCCCCCCGCCCCTTTAAGAGATCTGAATGCTGCCGGGAACAGAACGGAGGTAAGCCGGCAGTCTTTGCTTTCTTTTTTCTCCCTCCCTCACACAGCCAGCAACCAGGAAGTGCGGAGGGGGGTGGGGACAGAGGAAGAGCGACGAACCCCTAAGATCTCTGGTCCGAATTTAAGTGGCCAGCGGATCTTAGGGGTCATGTAAAAAGGCCCCAAGAGAAACATATTTGGTTCAGATGGTGTCAAGTGTGTGTGGCGGCTACCAGGAGAGGAGCACAAAGACAAGTGTGGTGTGCCTCCAGTCAAGCCTGGTGGTGGGAGTGTCCAGGTTTGGGGCTGCATGAAGGCTGCTGGCACTGGTGACATACAGTTCATTGAGGGAACCATAAATGCCAACATGTCCTGTGATATTCTGAAGCAGAGCATGATCCCCTCTCTTCGGAGACTGGCCTGCAGGGCAGTATTCCAACATAATAGTGACCCCAAACACACCCGCAAAATGACCACTGCCTTGCTAAAGAAGCTGAAGGAAACAGTGATGGACTGGCCAAGCATGTCTCGAGACTTAAACCCTTTTCAGCATCAGTGGGGCATCCAGAAAAGGAAGGTGGAGGCACACAAGCTCTCTAACATCCACCAGCTCTGTGATGTCATCATGGAGGAGTGGAAGAGGACTCCCATGGCAACCTGTAAAGATCTGGTGAAATCTTTGCCCAAGAGGGCTAAGGCAGGGCTGGAAAATAATGGTGGCTACACACAATATTAACACTTTGTTCCCAATTTGGACATTGTCACCTAGCAGTGTACTCACTTTTGTTGTCAGCAGTTTAGACATTAATGACTGTGTTGCGTTATTTAGAGGGGACAATACATTTACACTGTTATAATGTCATTCATACAAAATTATCAGTTTAAAAATTAGCCTGCTATATTTGGTCAAACATTTAATTACCTTGCCCTCTAATATGATAGTCATTTTTCCCCTCTGCCTGGACATCCAGTAAATCAGCAGTTCCCAACCTTTTTAGTACCAGGGACTGGTTTTGTCCCTGGGTGGGGCTTCTGAGTATGTGTGGAATGCACACACACACACACACACACACACACACACACACACACACACACACACACACACACACACACACACACACACACACACACACACACACACACACACACACACACACACACACACACACAAAATCTGCCATTGTCCCCCCACTACTTCCAAAGGATTCTTCAAGTATAAATGATGTAACAGCGGCTGTTTCTGTAGATCTCGTTGAGGGGCATCACCACCAGCACTTGAACAAGAGCTTGGGCCTTTGCCAGTCGTTGAGGTGTGGAGGCTCCCCTTGTGGGTGACCAGGCATTGTGGGGATTGTTGTCCAGAGGCCCAGCTTTACCCATACTTTTCCTGGTTTGGGGTGTGTAGTGTTCACCCTGTTACTGTGTATGTGGCTATACAGGAGGGGGAATGAAGGGTTAACACTTATGCCCAAATATGGAGTGTGGAGGCGGCGTCTTGGTGCTTAAGTAGCTCCACCTGAGGTAGCGAGAGTCAAATAGGGCCAAGATAGGGAAACTGACAGGCACTGAAGAAGAGACAGGGCAGTTAGGGAACTGTCAAGTTTGAGTGAGGGGATTTGATCAGTATTTGAGTGAACTGCTTTGAGAAACTTTAAGTAACTGAACACAACTGAACTGCATTCAACATCTTATTGTATTCAATAAACTTCCATTTTATTTTTCCACATTACCTCTCGCCTGGGACTCAGTTATTGAACTGGCTGACCTCCACAGGGTGTGACTCTGGGTTTGGGCCAGCCCCAGGAAGGGCTGGCGAAGGGACAGCAGGAGGGGTCCTCTAATCTGCCACTGCCATCGCCATCACGAACAAGAGAGGAAGCAGAGACTTTTGTCCCCCCCCCACACTACTATTTCTGTCTTGCCCTAAACAAGAAGTCACAATGGGAGCACAGGAGAGGAAAAGCCCTGAATGGGGGGGGGGACAGGAGCCTGCACACCCACTTGGGCACAGGCCTTTCTAAACCTTGTGGCCCAGTTCGTAACAAGCTGAGGACCAGGGTTTGGGGATCCCTGCAGTATGCAGTAGAAGAGGAACAGGAGGGATCTGCTGGTGCAGAATCTGCTTAGCACCATCAGCCCTGGCTTCCACAGGCAGAGGTTGTGGTTGCCTTGGCAGAGCCAAACTAAATTATTTTGTAGTCTTTATATGGCCTTTGGGCTGGACATTCCCCACCCCTGTTGTAGAAGAAGGAATTGGTCCTAATGGTAGAAGTACCCATTTTAGAAATTCCCTTCATACTTCTATCTCTTTTCATTTTCAGATTAAAATGTCTTTCTTTAGACATTTTAACTTTATCTTCTATTTTTTGCTGTCTCAGTCATTTTGCTGTAGTTTCACTGACATAAACTAAAAAAACCAACATACAAAAATAACCACTTTCCACTAAAATGGAACATAAAAGCAGATTATTTCAATTAAAAATGCTGTTTAATTTATAATCACCTCCTTCTGAGAGTCTGAAGGAATACATTTTCCTGTCTTTGTCATAACTCCTTGGCAAGTGTTTGGAGAAGTACAGATCACCCAACATAACAATTTAATTATCCTCAGTTCTGAGATTACACAAAGCATCTGAAAAATTAAAACATTCAGAAAGCCTTACTGTCCTATCTTACTGAAGGAGTGTCAGCTTGTAACAAACCATTGCTGCTGGCTGTATTTATTTTAATTTTATAATGTACATATTTAGAAGACACTGATGCATCAATTTGTCAAGGTGACAACACTGCATGTGTAAAAGTATTGAGTATGTTAATTAGAGTATGTGGAATGTTACAATGCACGACGCTTGAAAGAGCAGGTGGTACCTTTATTACACCGCTAAAGAAACTGACGTTAATCTGTTTTCCTTAGGCTGTGTACCACAAGATTTCGTGGAGAGTGTAGTAGAAAATATATATGGACGTCCTGATGTTTCTGCCAAGTCTGCTTCTTGAGTTGTGTTTGCAAACACCACTGGGCATGGTTGTAGAACAATGTGTTAAAATGACCACTAGATGTCTGTGAAGATTCTCAGTCATCCAGGTGAGTCTATCTGGAAGTTGAGTCATGGCTACTGGACTTTTTTGAGAGATAGAAACGTTTCGCTGTTCATCCAAACAGCTTCATCAGTCTGAATACAGCTAGTGCAAGTACTCATCTAAAGAGTGCCCTTTTGTCTTATAGTACTGCAGCTTTGACCTCTTGTTCATCCCCTGGTCCTGAAATAGGCACTCATATGAGATGAACACAATAGACTGAATATGTGGCTGAGAGAGGAGTAAGGGGATGTAACATTGAAAATAGGTGGGTATCCATACACGACCCCTAAACTCCGCCGCCAAATGGCTGCCAGCTCCGGAGCTTACAATTGGTGGAGTTTGCAGGAATTAAGTGCGGCCTAAGCGCGTCCCAGCGTGCTGAAAATCCCATCAAGAATGTGGTCCTTAGCTATGGCCTTTAAGAGAAGGAATGGTGGTGAAGGCTGGATTTTTTGATTTGCAAGGAAGTGGTACTTTGGAAAGCACAGCCTGATAAGTAGCAGACAAATAAAAGACTATGACCCATTCGGTTTCAGCACCTTAGGCCATTGTTCACCTTAAGGCTATGGATACTATTGTCCCTAACCACCATCTTATAGCCTAATTTGAGGGCGGGGGTTACTTTTCAATGCTTACATGAATAAAAAAAAAAAACGACGATTCCCGGCCCTAAAAGTAGCAAAAACTGTCTGAGGGCACCTACCAGGCCAGAAGGGTGTTTTATTTGGGGGGGGTTTCCCCGCCCCCCTCTCCTTGGCTATTGCTACTGCTGCGCTGTTTTACCAGGGTGGGAGGGCGCATCCATTTGCCATGCAGTGCGGGGGATCCAAAATGGCGACCGCAATGTTTTTTTTTTAAATCGTTCCCTTACCCTCTCTCACATTGTTCACCGAAAACCACCTCTCTTCTTTGTCTAATATGTGTACATCATGCTCCACCAATCATCAGGTTGACCACAGAGACTTCTGGGATGTGCCAATCGGGCATAAACCTAATTTTGTCTAAGCCTTCAGTAAATGGGAGAGTGTAGGTGCACCACAATACTCACCCTAACCTCTGCCTAAACCTAGCCCTTGCGATTAACCCTAAGGTCCTGAGCAAGTATGTTACGGGTGCAAAGAGTCTGCCAGTCCTATGACTCCTTGGGCGACATGAAAAAACGAAAAAACAATCCCTAATGTTTAAGGACCTCCGAAAACGTCATTTTCCCTATCTCTCTAGTCAAAAAAAAGAGTACTTGTAGCTGTATTCAGTAGCCATGACTCGAAATGTTTCTATCTCTCAAAAAAGAAATCCAGCAGCCATGACTCAACCTCCAGATGACCACTAGATGGCAGTCTCCTTATCATTAGTCCTCTCCAAGCATTCTGTAGAGATGGGAGTTTAAAGGTACAGAAATGCCTTACAAAAGCAGATTGATATGGAAACTGCCTGCCCCCAGTCAGTTTGCTAGGTTAGCAGATGTTCAAGGGAATAAACAACTAATCATATTTAAAAGGGAGACTGAAAGGATGATCATAAATTTCAAGTGACATTATTTGTTTCATAGTTTTCACACTGTCGGCCAGCCTTCTTCTAGGGTTTCTAAACAGGGTCGTTTTAAGATTTGTACTGTCTGAAACTGACTATTTTAAGTTCTAGTGCTAAGGCACTTTTTTCCTTCCTCTTGCTCACCTCAAACTTTTTTATGCCCCTGCTTTTCTCATTGTCATGACCGTGGGACTATTAAGTAGTAGTGTTTGTTGTCCTGATAACATTTTGTTTGCCAAAAGATCATAGTTTTAAAGAAAGTACGGTTACCTAAAGGTCACAACTTCCAGATTTATTTTCCAGTTGTTGCAAACAATTTCTTACATTTTTAAAAAAGAAATACAAAGAAGCTACATAATGGCATAGTCCTTGTCATAGTCTTATAAAATAGTACCTATCTTTAACTAAGCACACAAATCACTGGTAGTGACAAAGAGATGGTGGATGCACAATAGAGAAATAAGCAGGCCTCTAATGTCCCTGTTTTACACCTAATATTTATACCGTGCTAAAATGAGATTATACAGCACAACAAGGAGTAGCAATGAGAACAGAGTGTAACTTTTTTTTAAAGCTTGAATGTTCTTGTTGTTTTTACAGTGTGACTGTTCTGTACCCTAAAGCAAAGGATAATACTGTAAACTAGAAAAGTCTGTATCAATCAGGAAGCATAAAAATGCAAACACCAATATTAAATGGAGAGTCCAATACTGAACTTGTATCTGACATCCTTAGGTTTGTAAACAAGTGATTGTACCCTTTGTTGAGTCTTTCTTCTTTCTTTTTCTTAAGGTTTGTACCCTTTGTTGAGTATTCTGTTTAAAGCATACTTCATTATCATTGTAGCCAGTAATATATAGATAGATACAAAATCTGTCGATAGATTGATGCACTGTACATGAGAAAAAACTTACCCAATAAGTAGGACAGAATCTCCATGCTGATTGTGCTATAGTAAATGTTTTACCATATAGAATCATAGAATCATAAGAGTTGGAAGAGACTTCAAGGGCCATCCATTCCAACCCCCTGCCATGCAGAACCCCCATCTTAGTGCTCCTGACATATGGCTATCCAGCCTCTTGCTTAAAAACCTCCAAAGAAGGAGACTCCACCACCCTTCGTGGCAGCATATTCCACTGCCAAACAGCTCTAACTGTCATGAAGTTCTTCCTAATGTTTAAATTGAATCTCTTTTCCTGCAGTTTGAGAACATTGCCCCAAGTCCTAGTCTCTGAAGCCATGGAAAACAAACCAGTTCCTTCTTCAATGTGAAATCCTTTCAAATATTTAAACATCGCTATCATATCCCCTCTCAGCCTTCTTTTTGTAAGGCTAAACTTTCTCAGCTCCCTAAGCTGCTCCTCGTAAGACAGTGTTGGCGAACCTATGGCACGGGTGCCAAAGGTGGCATTCAGAGCGTTTTCTGTGGGCACCCGACATCGCCCCTTCACAGCCACCTGTATTCAGGTTAAATTGCTGTATTGGCACTTTGCGAAAATTTAGTGGGTTTTGAATAACAGTTTGGGCACTTGGTCTCTAAACAGTTTGCCATCACTGTTGTAAGACATTTATTCCAGACCCTCAATCATCTTGGTCGTCCTACTCTGGATCCGTACAAGATTGTCAACATACTTTTTAAACTGAGGCACACAGAACTGGACACAGTACTCCAGGTGGGGTCTGACCAGAGCAGAATAGAGTGGTACTATCACTTCCCTTGATCTAAACACAATGTTTCTGTTGATGCAATCAAAAATCGCATTGGCTTTTCTGGCTGCCGTATCACACTGCTGACTCATGTTCCATTTGTGGTCCACCAAGAATCCCAATAATCCCCTTCACAGGTACTATTTTCCAGCCAGGCGTCTCCCATCCTATATCTGTGCAATTCATTCTTTTTACCTAGATGCACCACCCTACATTTCCCTCTGTTGAACCCCATTCCATTAGCTTTGGCACAGGACTCTAGCTTTGACACAGGTCCTTTTGGATTTTCATCCTATCCATTCCGTTAGCTTTGACACAGGTCCTTTTGGATTTTCATCCTATCCTCTAGGGCAGAGGTCCTCAACCTAAGGCCCGGGGGCCGGATGCGGCCCCACAGGGTCCTAAATCAGGCCCCCAGGACCAATGGCAGACCCCTCCACACCTACCCCCTGCTTCAAGAGCAAGCAAGCCACCGCAGCTGCTGCTACTGCTGAGGCAGTTCAAAGCGGTGGGCTATGTCGCTTATCCCTCCACCTACCATCCAGATGATTGGCACGTTGGCTAGGGGGGCAGTTCAAAGACGGCAAGATCCCCCACCCCCCGCCTGCCCCCCTTTTTTCCTTGTTCTGTTGTGGATCGGGGTGGTGGTGGATCGGCCCGCTGTTTGAAAACGTTGAGGACCCCTGCTCTAGGGAGTTAGCAACCTCACCCAATTTGGTATCATCTGCAAGTTTGATCAGCCTACTCTCTATTCCTTCCTCCAAGTCATTAATAAAGATATTGAATAGCACCGGACCCAGAACAGAACCCTGGGGCACCTTACTGGTCATTTCTCTCCAAGCTGAAGAAAAACCATTAATGATCACCCTTTGGGTGCGATCAGTCAACCAATTACAAATTCATCTAACAGTGGCACTATCTATCCTACATTCTACTAACTTCTTTGCAAGTATACCATGGGGAACCTTATCGAAGGCCTTACTGAAATCTAGATAAGCAATATCCACAGCATTCCCCTCATTCACCAGGCCTGTAATTCTATCAAAGAAACAGATCAAATTGGTCTGGCATGACTTGTTTTTAAGAAATCCCTGTTGACTTCTCGTAATGACAGTGCTGCTAGTTAAATAATTACAGACTGTCTGCTTAATAATTTGTTCTAGGATCTTGCCAGGAATTGAAGTCAAGCTGACTGGGCGGTAATTATTGGGGTCCTCTTTTTTCCCTTTTTTGAAGATAGGGGCAATATTTGCCCTCCTCCAATCTATGGGGACTTCCTCTGTTCTCCAGGACTTCTCAAATATTATAGCCAATGGTTCTGAAATTACTTCTGCCAGTTCTTTTAATATTGTTGGGTATAATTCATCTGGCCCAGGAGACTTAAATTCATTTAATGCTTCCAGGTGTTCCTGTACTACCTCTCTACCTATTATATGTTGCAATTCCCAAGGGAACTGTTTTTTCTTTCTTGGAGAAAACTGAGGCAAAGAAGGTGTTGAGTAGTTCTGCCTCTTCCTTGTCTGCTGTTAGTAATTGGTTATCATTTCCACGCAGAGAGCCTATCGTTTCCTTATTTTTCCTTTGCTGCGGACATAACTAAAGAAACCTTTTTTTACTAGTACAGTACCGTGGTGATGGCATGGGCATAGCGGACTAGAGCACTGAAACAGTCAGCTGCAGAGTCGGCAGCTCAGTGATTCGAATCCCGGGTGCCACGCAGCGGAGTGAGCTCCTGTTGTTAAACCCTATCAGTTCAAAAGCATGTAAATGAAAGTAGATAAATAGGTACCATTGTAAAAAACAGGAAGGTAAACAGTGTTCCATGCAGCTATATGGCCACGGACTTGCGCAACACTGGCTCTTAGGTTTGATACGGAGATGAGCACCGCCCTCAGAGTCAGACACAACTAGCACACATGTGCAGGGGGAACCTTTACCTTTACCTTTATCTTACAGTACTGTGATATGTCTGTGAAGATTTCATCCAGGTGAGTTTATCTGGAAGTTGAGTGATGGCAACTAGACTTCTTTACTTGAGAGATTGAAATATTTCACCGCTCATCCAAATAGCTTCGTCAGTCTGAGGAAAGCTATTTGCAATTCCTCCATTTTATATTTCACTTTGACCTTATGTCACCCTGGCTTGAAATATGCTCATAAGATGAACAGTGGCCTGAATAGGCTTATGAAGTGGACAGTAGGCTCATTAGGTAGACAATTGATGGCCTAAGGTGTCTGTGAAGATTCTCAGTTATCCAGGTGAGTTTATCTGGAAGCTGAGTCATGGCAACTGGACTTCTTTTCTTGAGGAGATTGAAACGTTTTGCTGCTCATCCAAACAGCTTCATCAATCTGAGGAAAGCTATTTGTGAGTTAAAACTGTGATTGTTGAAATCACTGCCTGATAAACAGCAGATAGACTGTGCCTGAGCCCCCCACCTCTGTTGAGAGAGGGTTTTTCAGGCAGTGATTTCAACAATCCCCAGACAAACTAAAATATTTCACACTTCTACCACCAAAGCCATAGCGAACAACCCATACTTAATGGGTTTTGGGAAAGTTAAAGGTGGGACTTTCACACTCCTTAGGCCATTGACCATCTGATGAGCCTATTGTGAACTTAACAAGCCTATTCAGGCCATTGCTCATCTTATGAGCATTTCAGACCAGGGTGACATGAGGTCAAAGTGAACTATAAATGGAGGACTCGCAACTGGCTTTCTGATGAAGCTGTTTAGCTGAGCAGCGAAACGTTTCAGTCTCTCAAGAAAAGAAGTACAGTTGGCATGACTCAACTTCTAGATAGTACTGTGATGTTCCCCCCCCCCCATGTATATTTAGGATATCATACTCAGTGTTTACTATCCCTGGAACAATATTGGCACCAAGACGTTGGTCTTGGGAGACCACAATTATAAGCAGAAAGGAATTATAATGGACAAAATGAATCATGAATCATTAATAGAAATCTGCTCAGAAATCACAAAGCTGTATAGGATTAGTTGGATTATTTGATGTCATCAACATGGAATTGATCTGCTTCTTTTGTGCAGGTAACTTGTACATGAATTTTTTATACTTCATGGTAAAATGATACACATTAGTTACAAGTAGTTAGAAGCCATCTAAATTTTTGTAACTTTTTCTGAATGGTTCTTGTAATTTTACCTTTGGAAGCACCTGAGAGTCTCTCTATTTTTTTCTACCCAGAGATTGTGAAGAAGGTATTGCAACAGAAGGGCATCTTCATAGGAGATGACAAGGCTTTTAAGCCTCACTTGACCTTCATGAAGCTGTCAAAATCTCCAAAACTACGAAAACAGGTACACCTACTTCATGTGCCACTGTGGCCAGAGAAGGGGGCAGGGTAGATTGTTACCTTAGAGAAACTACATTTGTGAGGAGGTTTAAATTGGCCTATTTGAGAAACAGTATTGAAAGCCCATTGATGCTGTCAGTTAATAGCAGTAACTCTTCTGAGGAGGTTCATTTTCTAGAGTAGAAACAATTATTTTAGAAACTTTATGATTATCAGTTTTTTTAAAAAAAGTCTGATCAGAAAAAAATATTTTGATTCAGAAGAGAGGTCATTTTCAATTATCTGTCTTTCCTTTGCCCTGTTGTATTACTTTCTGTTCTGTTATAAATTATTTTCACTCAGCCCATGGACAGATTTTTAGTAGGCATGGGGCTACAGGGATCTGTGGAACTTGTACTATCTACCAGCTGTTGGTAAAGCACCATAATAAATGATAGTAATTGTTGGAAGAAAATCAACCACAGATACTATTATAGCCATCCAAGCCTTATTCAGTCATTTGGCAAAATTCCGTTGTGTAAATTAAACAAACCTGGGTTAGGAAATAATTGAAATTAATTTAAATGAACTGAAAATGTTCTATCCCCCTAGCTGCTGCATCTTCTATCTGTTCATTCATATCTGACTCTTGCTCACCTTGTGGAGAAGTGATCTCTTTACCTTTATATCTTTTACAGCTTCTTTTAGTTCCATCAAAGTCATTCCAGCCTCTCTTCTCATGGTGTCAAGCCAGTGAGTCTTTGGGCAGCTCCTTCTTTTACTGCTGACCAATCCCAGTCTTTTTTAATAAGTTGGCCCACAATAACATGACTGAAATATAACAGTTTTTGTTTAATTATCTTGGCTTTAAGAAATATTTTGGGGTTTATTCTGTCGAGGACTTCCTTGTTGGTAATCCTCACTTTCCGTGGGATGCATAGAATCCACCTACCTTTTCCCCTATCTTTCCCCCTTTCCCTATATTCAAATCCATCTATCATTTCCCTATAGGTCTGCCTCAAAGTCCAAGTTTTACAACCATATGAAGCTTGGAAATACAATCAGATTAACATTAACTAGTCTGCATTTGATTGGGAGGATGATGTCTTTCTAAATGTTATTCATACTCATCATTGCTGTACTCCCAAGTGCTGTTCGTCTTCTGATCTCTGGGCTGCAATCAGCATTTGATTAATTTTATAGCCAAAGAATATATACTCTTTTACTGCTTCAGTTACCTTGCTGTTGATCTCTACACCGACTGGCACATTCTCTGCCATTGACATTATTTTTGTTTTCTTCGTGTTGAGGTCCAATCCTTGTTTTTTGCTTTTATCTTTGCCTATTAGGATTAATCATTCTAGATCTTTCTTACTGTGTTGTATCATCTGCATACTGAATGTTGGTGTTTCTACTGATAATTTTTATCCCAATGACGTATTTTTCCACACGTGCCTTTCACATAACCACTTCTGCATACATGTTTAAATAATGAAGCTGAATACCTACCTAGGGCTCCTTTTTGCCTCAAGGAAGCTTTGGAAAGCCTCAAGGCCAGAGCGGGGTGATCTCAATCCAGGGGGCAGCAGAGATTACAGCAGGGGTTTTTGACTACTAAAGACTCCCTGCATTCCAAAGCTTCCAGGGGGTTTCCTGGGGCAAAATGGAGCTTTAGGGAACCTCAGAACCTGAAGGGGAGAATAGAGAGCTTTCATTATGTTTGAATGTATTATGTCTTGCACTGGATACAGTTTACACCACTGTAACTCTAGGCTAGAGAATTGTGTCCATTATATTTGTGAAGCAGGATTGCTGAAGGGCTTACCAGGCTGCTGGCATTACATATGCCCACTTGCCTCAGTTTGTGTTTCCCCTGTGGCAGGTGTCTGTGCTTAATGCACCTGGGTAACCAAATGCACTTTCTTGGTTTTTTAAATGTTTGAATAACTGGTATTCCTCTAAGGTCCCCCCCCACACATGCGTGCTAGTTGTGTCCAATTCTGGGGCTGGTGCTCATCTCCATATTCAAGCCAAAGAGCCAGTGTTGTGCAAGTCCGTGGCCATGTGGCTGGCATGGCTGCAAGGAAACACTGTTTTACTTTCCCGCTTTTTATGGTGGTACCTATTCATCTACTTGCATTTACATGCTTTTGAACTGCTAGGTTGGCAGGAGCTGGGGTTAACAATGGGCGCTCACTCCGCTCACTCCCTTCAAAACTGTCAATGTTGAGATACAGATCCTAACCTACCATATTTTTCTGTTTTATAATAATAATTTTCAGTTTTGTGTAATCTGTTTGGCATTGCTATTTTTCCAAGTCATTAGTAAGTACACATAAGGAATTTAAGCTTTAAAAATGACTTTTTAGTAAATGTTTTTACTTATTTTCCAGCTTACAAAAATCACATTTATTTAAAAATTCTAAACGGAAATGTTTTAGAAGATTGAGCAACAAGAGGCAGAACTGAGGAAACAGAAAAATAATAAAACAAACTCAGGAACTTTCCACATTTTATTAACTATGTTGAATTGAGTTTAAATTGTCATTGTCATCTCTGATGCAATTTAATATAATTGATATATTAGTTATTAGTATTGTACTTCATGTCTGCAGCTTGATCCTTTTCTTTCAAAGAATCTTCTTAAATGTACCCTGCTCTATTGAAGAATGTTCCCATTTCCTTTATTTTTCCAGGGGGAAATGGAAAGGCTAGATGGGTGCATCTTTTAGGGTTGATATACTGAGAACGTTAAAAGTATTGGCATTTTTCTGCTTCCACATATGAACCGTATTAGGCATCCTTTTCTTTAGGCCTGCCCTTCAGACACATTACAATTTGTAGAGAGGTCCCTGGTTGGGAACAAGAACCCATATTTTCCAGGGCTCTTACCATCATGTAGTCTATACACATCTTTATATGCAAGATACTTCCCCTCAACCTGCATTGATAACTCTGGATAAAACAATGCATGAATAGGATTGTGTCACTTTGTGTAAACAGACAAAACTGGATTGCCTGTTATCCACATATATTAATCAGCATCACAGTTTGCATGGAGAAATTGAAAATGGGTGGGGTTGTACTAGTATCTCCCATCCAACCATATTAAAAACATTGGACAAAATAATGCTTTAATAAAGATTTAGTTTTGCTGAAAACAAATCATCTTAGGAGGTATGCCAGCCAAAAATGCTATATTAACTGAAAATCTTCAGGTGGGTACATCTTCTTGGGTTGATATACCAAGAACATTAAAGTATTAGTAGGTGTTGGCAGGTTGAAAATCTTACTAACACAGAACAACAGGGAGTAGAAATCAGTGGAACAATGACTCACTAAAAACATTACATGTGGTCTGCTGTTGCAACAAACCTTATTTACCTGCCATTCCACCAGACTTTTTAAGTCCCCCGCCCTTAATCACAGATTCTCCAAGACTTATAATATGAAATATTCATGTTTCACACACAGTTAATGTTGGAGCCAAAATCATCTACAAATTGGATGGTATCAGTTGTTAAAAAGGTCACAGCCATAAATACACCCCATTATGCAATGTAATATCACACTATACTGCATGTATAATATAGTATCAGGCATAGAAAAAAGAAAGCACCAGGAAAAGGAAAAGGAAAGAAATTTAATATATCTGTATTAACATTGCATTTAAAATAGCAAATGTGCCTTCTAAATTAATTTTCACCTGTGGGATTTATTGCTTGGAATTTTTCATCTTTTATGCCAGTCATTTACAACTTGTGATTTAGCAAACCCACCACTTGCTGTATTTAGTCTCTTACAGAATGGAGAAGGCGAGAAGGGTTTCAGACTCTTAGTATGTGACTGCTAGGGATGCATTCTGTTTAGCGGATCACATGTTGTACAGGCTTCTTTGACATGTGCAGATGAATTCACTTGAGTAAGACCTGATCTCATAACTTGCTAAGCAAACACTGTTATTCAGGAATTTGGTACATGCCATGCTGTTTTAATTTGTCACAACATAGAGGCTGAAAAGGGTAGCACCTCTTGATTCATAAATTCCTTTAAATCCAGTTGTAGGTTATCAAGATCTAGGGAGAGAAATTTGTCTACCAGGGATTTGCAATTTTGCAGCTGTTTCTCTCTCAAGGAATGGTCAGGATGTTGTATGGGTTTTCCATTACGGAGCAGTTCTGACACTTCTACTCCTCGTGCAATCACTTTAGGAGGCATGCCAGCTAAAGCTGCTATGTTAGCTGCATGACTGACTGTAGACACACCTTCTTTTATCTGATAGAAAAACACAAGCTCATCTCCATCTTGGTGGGTGTCCATGGTCAGATATTGCACAAGAGAAGTATCAGGCAGGAGCTTCAGCTGCACCAGGCTGTGGAAATTAGTAGCAACAAAAATATGTGGGCATTGGGTAGCTTGTTTAATCCAGTGCCTTACCACAGCAGCTAGAAGTGAGACACCATCCACTGTATTTGTGCCTTTTCCAAACTCATCAATTAATACCAGAGACCTTTCAGTGGCATTATTCACTGCCTTAGCAACTTGGTTAAGATCAATCATGAAGGTGGACAGTCCAAGAGATACTGATTCTCTGCTATGGATTCTGGTATAGATTCCATCCACTGCCCCTATTTCGGCTTCAGTGGCAGGAACATAGCTGCCAATCAGAGCCATAAATGTAATAAGACCCACCTGCTTCAGATAAACACTCTTTCCAGAGGAATTCGGCCCAGTGAGGATCTTGATTCGTCCATAGGCTTCACTACTGTCCACTGAGTTGGGCACAAAAGTCTTTGCACATAACTCCATCAGAGGATGCCTTCCATCCTTGATATGGATTATGTGGGAATGAGAAAAATGGGGCCGAGTATATCCATTCTCTCGAGCTATCACTGCCAGGGACAATAGCACATCCAGCTGTGCTGTGTATTCAATTACTTCACTGAGTACTGTAGACCTTTCCAAAATCTTAGTCTGTAGCTGATACATAATCAGTGTTTCTTGATCTCTTATTTCACAATGGAGGTCACCAAGCAAGCTGTCCAATTCCTTTGTTCTGTTACTCCGATAATGCAGCTTTTCTTCTGACAAGAACATGAAATCCAGACCCTCAATCTCAAAATCATTCTTGTCCACCATTGTGGGCAGACGTGGAATAGAAAGCAAGAATCCTATTAAGGGAATATAAATAACACTGCAGGAGGGAATCCTGTTATCCAAATCCTCCAGTTCTTTTCGGGCCACCTCGGTAAGGAAGTCTGAGAGCCCCATTAACTTTCGTTTCTTTTCATCAATTGTAGGATCTACATTTGGCCTTACAGTAAAGTGGTTCTCTGAGATGCTGCCTTCAAAATCTACTACTTTGCTGATTAGGCTGGCAATATAGTGCAAATCATCAGTGAAAACTTTTGAAATAGTCTGGAAAAGTTCAATAGAACTGGGCAGAGAGCGACATGTATCTCTGAGACACACCGCACTGTAAACAGTTTTGTACAAAGCCTGCCAATCACTTACCTTTGTATTTGAAAGAGCCATCCGCCTAAGAATGAGAGGTACATTTTTAATGTTTTTGAGACAGTCTTGCAAGGTAAGAACGGTTTCATGATTTTGAGCTAACAAGAAGAATTGGATAACATCCAGGCGTTTGTTTAGAACTGTCAGATCACGGGTGGGCCTCATAAACCACAGTCTCATTAGTTTCTCTCCCCAGCTACACCTACAGTGGTTCAGAATTCCATATAAGCTGAGTCCCTCTTTTTTGCCACTGGCTTGTTTGTACACTGAAGGATGCACTTCACTTTTAAATATCTGCAGGACATAGTACGTGTCTTGATCCATATTTACGATATCTGTCAGTACAAATTTTTTAAAGGCTAGTATTGGGACAGTAGTATGTCTGTCTTCCAGTTCCACTCCAGGCCTTTTCCTGTCAAGGAACTTCAGCAGACCTCCGAGTGCTCTCACCACAAGTGAGCTCTCAAAAGGAATAATGGAGGACAGATAGAGGATTTTCTCAGTTGCTGTCACATGAGAGGGGATAAAGGGGAATTCCCTAGAGAGGATCCTTTGCTTGCTTACTTCTAAACCAAAATCCATATTTGGATATAGGACTACCTCTGGCTTTCCTCTACACTGCTCGTCTCCCTCAAAAGTACTTAAATTGGTCAGGAATTTGGCAATGTTGTAATCTTGCTTAGCACTGCTTAATATGTATTTTGGAAGTACCTCATCAATCACTTTTTGGAGCAGCTTGAGGTCTTCATTATCAGGTGAGTCAGACATGAGGTAGATTGAACAGTCTCCAGTGTCATAATATGCAACCCCCAGGTTTCCTCCATACCACAAAACACACATGTAAATTTCAGACTGTTCTTGTTCATCTTCTTCTTCAGTGATAGGCGGTGGCTGCAGCTGGCAGTGAGTGGCCAATGTAGCAGTAGTAGTCATTATTTTATTTTATTTCTCAAACTTATGGAAGCTGCATGGCTGTGAAAGCAAGAATGATGTTGTTAGTTGTTCATCCTTAAAGACTGCTTACAATAGTACTCTCCTGTGAATTATCTCCTATCTCCAAACCTATTGTATGACTTCTCATTTCCAGTATAACCACCTTTTGCCTCTATCTATCTATCTATCTATCTATCTATCTATCTATCTATCTATCTATCTATCTATCTATCTATCTATCTATCTATCTATCTATCTATCTATCTATCTATCTATCTATCTATCTATCTATCTATCTGTCTATCTATCATTTTTATTGAATTTTTAAAAATAAACTACAGAGTAAAACAAAATACAAAAAAACTGTGCTCCCCTCCACCAGCGGGACTTCTTGAGAAAATTTCTTCTTTACTGTCCTCCTCTCTAGAACCGAATTGATTGTTGTGCTAGAGCTTTCCCTTTCTCTCTTACTAGCACATATTCAATAAATCTACCCCATATATCAAAAAACATAACTCTCTTTACTCCCCTTTCTTGACCTTTAAATTGCAAGTCAATTTATCATTTATAGCAATATTCCATTCTTTGTTGTACCATTCCTTCATATATAATTTATGTTTGGATTTCTAATTCCTGGCTAGTAATAATCTAAACGATGTCAATAAATTACTAATAAACTCTCTAGTTTTGAAATCATATTCATAAGAACATAAGAAGAGCCATGCTGGATCAGGCCAAGGGCCCATCTAGTCCAGTTTCCTGTATCTCACAGTGGCTCTGCCAAATGCCTCTGGGAGTTCACGATACTAGATATCTGTCTCCTACTACCACTCCCCTGCATCTGGCCCTTGAAGTACCCTGGTTTTAAGCCTGGAAATTACACATCCCAATTATGGCTTTTAACCTGTGATGGACTTTTCCTCCAGGAATCTATCTAATCCCTTTTTGAAGGCATCCAAGCCAGATGCCATTACCATATCCTGTGGCAAGGAGTTCCACAGAGTAACAACATGCTGCGTAAAGTATTTTCTTTTGTCTGTTCTAACTCCCGCAGCCCTCAATCATTTTAATCACTCTCCTCTCCAGTTCCACTATGTCTTTTTGATATGCAGTCACAATAACTGTATGCAATACCATACGTAATATCTTAACAAATATTGATAACAAAGCAATTTTTATTTATTCCAGCTTTTTTATGTTTATTACAATAACTATTAATCAAACCTTGTCAACATTTAAAAGCATCTATTGTTAACTGTACTTGTAACATCATAAACAAAAAGTTAATCTTTGGTAAAAATTTTCATTTTCATCAATGCAGTCCTTCCAAACCAAGAAAGTTTCAAACTGAAATATTTTTGTATTTTATTTTTATTTTCTCTTTTTAATTTGTTGTAGTTATACTCTTTTAATTTCTGCTTGTCCTTTACCATACCTACTGTATACCTAAATACCTAATTGATTTGCGTATCTTGCACCCATATTTACCAGAAATCATTTCTTGTTCTGATTTGTTGTGATTAAACATTATCTGTGATTTTTTCCAGTTTACACAATCCAGTTATTGGTCCAGATTCCTCTAAATGATTTTTAATTTTATCTATACTCTCTATCAGATTTTAGCAAAGCAAAGCAAAGTGTTCTGCTTATATACCGCCCCATACCACTACAAGTAGTCTCTGGGCGGTTTACAATTTTGATTACAGTGTGCAGGCTACACATTGCCCCCCCAGCAAGCTGGGTACTCATTTTACCGACCTCGGAAGGATGGAAGGCTGAGTGAACCTTGAGCCTGCTACCGGGGATTGAACCCAGGTCGTGAGCACAGTTTTACCTGCAGTACAGGCATTTAACCACTGCGCCACGAGGCTCTTTAATTGCCAATTGGGAATCATCTGCAAATTGATCTTTATTTTATGATCCATACACATGCCACTAATTAAATCATCATTCCTTATTGCATTTGCTAGCATTTCAATCATCAACAAAATAATACTGGAGAGAGAGGGCAGCCTTGTCTAGTGCCTTAGCTCCAGTTTATCTCTTTTCCTTTCACACACATTGACTAATGTTTGTGTATTATGGCTTCCAGGGTGTGGTTTAAAACCTGGAGTTTGCTTCTAGGAGACAGTGGGTACTTAACTTTGGTTGTGGTAAGACAGGCATTTCAGGGTCTAAGTTTGCTGTTTGAAGGTGTGATAAAACACAAAGATGGAAAGAAAATAAAGCTAAATAGCAGTGTACCACTTTATACTGACTGATTTCTAAAACACACTTAACTTTGTGCATGCTTGTGACTATCATTAAAAAAACAGCCATATTATTTTCAGTGCAGCAGAATGTTAAAAATGCAAAACCTTGAGCAGATGTGAGGCAAATTTCAACCTAGAAGTGGTGTGCATGAATGCTCTTAATATTGGAATTACTGTGGAAGGGAAGATTTGTAGAACAGGTGAAGGGTCCCCTCATGACTGTTTTTGAAATTTATTTATTTATTTTCTATACCACCTTGTTCCCATGAAGGAGCCTTAAGGCAGTTCACTATAATTGAAACATATGTATAGCTAAAAAGAACAACAAATATACAATTATAATTTGACTTAATTGTGTGAACACAAGTAATATGTAAAGTGTTTTTGTTTTATTTTGGGTTTTTTTAAAAATAAAAAAGCAGCTGTGAAGAAGCCTTGGGACTGTGGTGGTGGGGACAGGAAATATAGCTTTTTAATATAGCTTTTTGTCTTTGTCTCCTTATCACAGTTCCAGCAAAATCACCTCTATGATATTGCTATTAGTATTTTAAGGGATTCCCATTGATGCCTGTGGGAGTTTTCTTTAAAGTTAAAATAGTAGTTTCATAAGGGCCAGTTTTGTGAGGCATCTACATTCTTGCTGTTTATAAAACAAAAATATTATGTTGATTGTTCTTACACAATTAATGTGATGCATAGTTTTGCCTGACATGCTGATAAAGGATGGAGTATGTAGCATCAAATTCTCGTGAAATGCAGAGCTCTAGAATAAATTATATGACCTATAATTTTAACTGCTGCTCTATGTGGTTAATTGATCTTACTTAGTAAAAGTTATTCTTTGTCAGTATTTATAGCAGCAGGGGAAATGCAATGTTATCTTTAGTTTTAGTCATTGTCATTGATGTATTAGAGCAGCAATCTATTCCAGGCCTAAGTTGTACTTTCCAATCACTTTGCTGTAGTTCCTCAAGGAATTGATACCAGGAGTGGACAGCTGAAGAGAATCCAAGGGTCCTACATTTTCTTCCACTTCCTGCCATACTATGCTTTTTTTAAAGAGAGAATAATAAAAAATCTGAAAAATTGCTATCAGAATGCCTCTAAAATTCCCTTAAAACATTTTAAAAAAACTGGAATCACTCATTACACCAGAAGAATTCATATTGTTTCCACTTCTTATACACATTGTATTTTTACTGGTGTGCTGTAGTACAGCATTTCTTAAATAAAAAGACAGTTAAAGGATATTCTGGAATTACAGAAAATTTGCCTGTTCTTTCCTTTTTCCTCAGAATTTAAACACTTCCATTCTTTGAAAATATTTCATGTTGAAGCTTTGATCCTATTCCTTTGTTTTGACTGTCATCATAGATGCTAATTTTCTCAGATGCTAAATAAAATACAGTAATGAAATGTGCTGTATTGCACTTTGAGTTTTGAGTGACCATAGAGTACTACACTAATTCCCCCTTGCTTTTCTATAACTATAAATATTATGAACCTTACATTTAAAGGGGGGAGGGGGCTCTCCTTTATACCAGCTTTCTCCTTTCTCCCAACAATATGCACTGTTACAGTTGAAATATCTCTCCACATTGCTGTTTTGTGTCATTTCTCCCCTGAGCAGGACCTGCCAGGGTCCTCTCCCCCTTGTCAGCCTTTCTTGCTGGAGAAGACACGGCGATAAGGAACTGAAGAGAAGAAATGAGTTTTATTAGCTGCCAGCCTGGAGCTTTCATAATAAAGCTACAAAAAGATGAATGAATAGAGAGGGAAAACCCAAAGGAGTGCTTACATAGAATGTTATGTAAAACAAATGACTCTTCATTTGCTGTTGTTTTAACCAGCATTAAAATGAGAGGATAAATGAAGGAGGAGGATAAGGGATACACTGTTCTTTTGTTAATTAATTACAGTGGACCCTTGTATAACAGTTTGTATAACATAAAATTTGTACAACATAAAATATTCCGTAGATAGGGGAAATTTGCTTAACAGAATCGCCTATGGGGCAAATCCGTACAACATAAAAATACGATTCCTCCATTTTCAATGCATTCCTATGGGGAATTTGTATAAAGGAAATTTTGCTTAACATAATTTCATTTGGAATGAATTAATTCCTTTATACAAGGTACCCCTGTATTACTACATTGCATTCTTTTTTGCTCTGTCATCCCCCCTGTCTCTCTCTTGAATACATTACAGAGCTGTGGGAATATGAATAACTAAATTGTCCATACATTTTGTTCTTGAGATGAGAGAAGCTTCATATCCAGTTTTACCAAATAGATATCTTCTCTGTCATCCCATCACCCATTAATTCTTGACCGAGAGCTTTTAAAAAGTGCTGAGGAGGAGCAGGGAGAGAGATGCAGGAGTCCCTCAGAATGTAGCTGTTTCTGGAGTATACCACCCCAGTCTGTTGCTGAGGGGAGTTGGCAGTTGAGATTTTTCAGCACAAAGTGCTTCACACCTACATGAGCATGTCAGGGTTGTAAAGTAGAAGTATAGAGGAAAGCCATGGCCTTCCTTGTGTTTTTACCGAGTCATCTGCTCCATGTTTCACAGCCAGTGTGAAGGAATTGTGGCTTGAAGCGCCTGGAAGGCTTCAGGTGCCTCACTTTTGTTCTGAGTAGTATCTTCAGGAGTTACATATCCTGAACTTATCCTGTTTCCCTGAAAATAAGACCTCCCCAAAACATAAGCCCTAGCAGGATTTCTATGCATTTGTTAAATATAAGCCCTACCCTGATAACAAGACCTAGTGATGGGCGTGGCTATGGTTGTGTGCAGGGCTGACATTCAAGCATATTATACTTAATAAAATAAGACATCCCCTGAAAATAAGCCCTAGTGTGTCTTCTTGAGAAAAAAAATATATATAAGACAGTGTCTTATTTTCGGGAAAACACAGTAGGTCTTGTCCCTGGTAAATTTTGTGCCTCTGGTTACAAAAACAGTTTTGTTTCCACAGGAGATCTGTGTGAGCTCCAGTGTTCAGAGTTCTCTGATTAAGCGGGTCTTAATGCCCTCAGTGCAGACGATATGCCACATAAAAACCATTCAGCCAATCCTTGTGGAATATCCTATTTTTAAAAGAATATATTACATTGATTAGCATCTTTTCTTCCAGTGTGATTCACTGGAGCAGCAAACAAAGTGCTAAGTGACTATAATATAATTAGGAAATGTGTGTGCTACAATTTATTCAACAAATAACTTGTTTTATTTACTGTGTTTGTACCCACCTTTCCTCCAGTAAGTTCAGGGCCATGTATATTGTCCTCCACCTCTGCACTTATTTTCATAACCACCCCTCTGAAGTAAACATCCTAAGACTGTGTGCCTGGTCCAAGGAAACACTGTGAACTTTATTGCTAGGTAGATATTTGAGATTAAGTCACCTGAGCCGTAGTCCAGCACTCTAACCTCTACATCCCACCATATTATCTGATATTATAAGCACATCTTTCATATTCAGCCTTGCTGTCTTTACTCTTTCATGTGTATTTACAGCATGTAGTAATGTACTGTATCAATACTGAATGATCCTACAGAAATAGGCCTTGTTGACAAAATTGGTAAATAAATCTGCCTTTTCCCCAGCCTTCTAGGTCCTTTTTTGTCAAAAATCTGAAGGCTGAAAACTGATCATAGTTTTACATTCAGAAGGCCCCATGTTTCTCATTTATTTAAAAAATGATCTGAAAGATAGTGAATTAATTGAAATGTATTTTTCTCAACTGACTATGTGACATTGTGTCATCGCCCTTGTATTATATTGACAATAAAAGTACAACATTCAAGTACATTAGGTATTGACACATAATATATTAAGAAACTGAAAGTATCAAAATTGAAGTGTTTAATAGTGTACAAATAGCATTTTTGAAATTTTCTACGCTGTTTGAAATTGAGAAGACAGTTTCACTGAGGAAGTTTCTCTGAGGTGGAGCTTACCATTAACAATAGTTGTAGCACATATTTGCTCCCATTTTTCAAAGGTTTTGATTTTTTTTGCACTGGAGATGACAATAATAGCAAATGAATAGTGGTTGTGGCAAGGCAGCCACCAAAAATCTGGTGGAGAGTTTTTTGAAGGAATTCTGTAAAATGGTTTTGTGCTTCTAGTGGGATTTTTTAAAGGCTTGGGGTGCTTCTCGGAAAGACCTCTTCTATGAAAGAACAACATGTTATTTCAGGATTCACTGTTATTCACCTTCCTTGGATCTTTCAAATTTTTGAGGGGCCACTCATTTCTCTTTCCATGTGACCTTATATGAAACAACCACATGACAAGAGAGTACTTGATGATAGTGCCTGTCTGAAGTGGCAATCCAAGCCATCAAATTACTGGACTGTATTGAGCTGCCACGAAAGGAAATGAAGTTTCAGAAGTCCCGTTATATCCATAGGTCCTATGTTACAACAATCTGGTGACCATATGTTGTACAAGATGAGGAAAATACACGTTTCTTGCTTCTTAAGGCAACACACAGCCAGACATTCTAGACACATGTGATTTCATCATAGTTGCTTAGTGATAGGTATACGTGCAGATGCTGCCACCTATTAAACCAGTGGCACTTTATACAATGCACCTGCCATTTTCTTGCTTTTTTTAAATGTGTCTTTCAATCAATATGTGGGCTTATACATTCTTTCTTCTAGATAAAATGAAAATAATTGTGATAGTGTTAGGTAATTTTACAGTTTTACTAAAGTGTATATAACTTTACAAACCTACTTAACTGCGTCATTTAAGTCTCTTTTTAAAGTGAAAACATTGTATTGTTTTAATATTTTCAATAATATTTTTATTATTCCATTTTAAAAAATACTGTCCAAGTCCAACATATGTCTCTAGGACATTGGAAAACCAAATTGTCACACCAAACTGTTTGAAAAGCACTTATGAAATTGTCTCCTGGGCTTTATTTGGAAAAGCAAGGGTTGGTGACTGCTGAAAACGGTTGCAGAAGGTAATTTTTATTAAAAAAAACATGCAGATATACTCTTTAGTCATTTCATATGTATGATAAGCTGAAAACCACTTGAACCCCCCACACCCATCCTGGTGAGAATTGTGCCAGAATTTCTCCTTTGGAATTTTTTCCAAGAGTGGAATGCTCTCTGTCAGATTGATGGAGAAGGGTCAGTATTCTCATTGGAAAAATGTTTGGCATGATATTGATTTAGATGTTTAATGTTTTTCATGAAAGTGAAACTGGAAATAATGCTCCTATTTTAGCTGTGACAGTTACCTTCTCATACTTTCTCTTAGTTGTACTGAATTAGCAGAAAGTATGCTCTATTTGCTTTCTTGTTTAAATCTGATTTAAAACATAAGGGACGTGGCTAAGTTGGTAAAATATGGGCTAGACAGTGCTGTTGTTAATTAGCTCGGCAGCTGGTTGATGAAGCATGCCAAAAATGTTGAGTAATGTTTTCTCATCATCCTAGAGAAAAGTGGCAAGTAGAGCACCACAGCATCCTGTTCTAGACCCTAGAATGCTTAGGAAATTTGCAAATGATACCAAATTAGGAAGGATACATAATACTTCGGAAGACAGAATGAGGATGCAAGATTACATTGCAGACTGGAGAATGTGGCCAAAGCCAAAAATGATTCTCAATAGGGAAAACTATTGTGAGGGTTCAGTCTTAGCCCAGGCGTCCCGCCCTTCAAACTTCAAAGAAGGCATCTCTCGTAGTGAACAAACAGAACTTTTATTGTGTTCATCAACAATAAACGAGGTTTTTCTTCTAACAACAGTTTCAACATCTTTAACATCAGACATGAATGGGTTCTTTCCTCCATAGGTTGGGATTTCTAGAATGTGATCAAGTTCCCCACCACCACTTGTGGGTATTCTGCTCCAGCACTGCTCTCCTCCTCCCTCACCGAAAGCCTCAGCCCCTCCACCTGTATCCCAGTCTCCTTCACAGAGGGTTGGGGTCTTCCCACTTGTATCCCAACTTCCGAAGTGGACCTGGGACCAGGGGGTCTCCGCTGGGGTGTACGCAATGGATAGTCGGGTCTCCTGGTCAAGTCCTCCCGCGGGTCCAATGTCCTGGCCTCGACTTCCATCCGGATCTTTGCCAGCCATTCTTCCAGCTCAATCTCCTTGCGAATCTCTTTGCGTTTTCGGTTGTACTCTCTGTACTCCCTCTCTCCCCAATAAGAGCACTTCTGCCTGTGTGCCCTACGCCTGTAGTTCTCAGCGTCTTTGTGGGGCATCATCATTTGTTCCCAGTCTCCCGTCCATGGGTTCTCCATCCACACCCACTCCCATCCTTCTGGAAGCTTCAGTATCATGAACCTCTCCACAGGTGTCACTGTTAGTTGTTTCTCAGGTTCCCCTTTCTCCCCAGGCTTCTCCATTCTCTCAACTGGACGTGCAGGGGTCCCTCTCTTCCCATCTGAGATGTTTCCCTCACAACTATAAGGCTTATATTTAGGCAGGATAAATCAATTTTGCAGATATAAGATGTGCAACAGCTGGCTTGGCAATATTAATGTAAAAAGAATCTTGGTACAGTGGTACCTCGTATAACGGAGGGTTTGTTTAATGAAAAATCTGTAGAACGGAAAAAAATTCCGCCCCCCCTCCCCCCCATGAGCCCCTCGGAACTAAGTCCTCCGGGGCTCCGGCAAGAGGCGGGGGGGATGCCCGGCGCACCCCACTCCCTCCATTATACGAGGTACCACTGTATACCAAGTGGCCCACCCCACCCCTCCCCCCCGCCACCTCCGCCCACCACCTGCAGCTGCCTGGGAAGAGGACGCGGGGCGGTCGGGGAAAGAGGGGAGGGGTGGCAGGCACGTAGGGGGGCGAGCCGGGGACGGGCGCCCTTACCTGGCAGGGTCCTCCGCTTGCCGCCGCCGTGGATGCTGGGAGGGGAAGGGGGTGCGTGGTCTGGGGCGGGGGGGGGCCGTGCTGGGATTTCCCCCCCCCTCGCTCGTCTCTTGCCGCCGCCGCGGATGCTGGGAGGGGAAGGGGGTGTGTGGCCTGGGGCGGGGGGGCGCGCTGGGAATTCCCCCCCACTCGCCTCTTGCCACCGCTGCGGATGCTGGGAGGGGAAGGGCGTGTGTGACCTGGGGCGGGGGGGCGCTGGGAATTCCCCCCCCTGCTCGCCTCTTGCCGCCGCCGCGGATGCTGGGAGGGGAAGGGGGTGTGGCCTGGGGCGGGGGGCGTGCGCTGGGAATTCCCCCCCACTCGCCACTTGCCGCCGCCGCGGATGCTGGGAGGGGAAGGGTGTGTGTGACCTGGGCAGGGGTGGGGCGCGCTGGGAATTCCCCCCCCGCTCGCCTCTTGCCGCCGCCGCGGATGCTGGGAGGGGAAGGGTGTGTGTGACCTGGGCAGGGGTGGGGCACGCTGGGAATTCCCCCCCGCTCGCCTCTTGCCGCCGCCGCAGATGCTGGGGTTCCTCCCGGCCGGGCGGGCCGCCAGTGCGCCCTCCAGCCTGCCGGCCGCCTCCGGGGCTCCGGCAAGAGGCGAGCGGGGGGGAATTCCCAGGGTGGCCCCCCGCCCCAGGCCACGCACCCCCCCCCCCCGCGGCCACCTCTGCCCACCACCTGCGGCTGCCCGGGGAAGAGGACGCGGGGCGGTCGGGGAAAGAGGGGAGGGGAGGCCAGGAGGGGTGACATGAGCCGTGGCAGCCAATCGGGCACCCTCTTCCTGCTCACCGCCTCCCACCCATGCGCAGCCCCAGAGGCCCGCCTTCCACCCCTCCCCTCCACTCCCCATGGCACGCTCTTCTCAGCTCCCGTTTGTTGCCTTCTCCCGGTGCGCGCGCCTCTTGCCTCAGCAACCTCGCCAGGGACGGATTTGTTCGGCACGCTTCAGGGTGGTGGGCTGCGCTGAGGGAGGCAGGAGGGCGCGGGGGAGGGGGCTTGAGTCGGTGGGCGCCCAGCCCCCTCAGGGATGGGACCAGGACTGCCTTGGCGGGAGGAGGGGGAGTGTGTCTCTCTCTCTCTCATTACTTGACTATGCATTGGAACGGATTAAATCCACTTCCAATGCATCCCTATGGAAAATTAGGGTTTGTACAACGGAAAACTTGTATAACGTAATTTAATTTGGAACGAATTAATTACGCTATACAAGGTACCACTGTATTCTTCAATTTAAAAAATGAACAAATTATGTTATGCAGTAATTTAGAAAGCTGAATGTTATCCTTTGCTGCTCAAGAGAAGTACTGTATAATGTCCAGAACAAAAGGAGAAGTAGCACCACTCTGTTCTTCTGTTGTCAGACTTCCCCTGGTATACTATGTCCACTTCAGGGCTCCACAGTTTAAGAATGATATGAACAAGCTGGCACATGTCCAGAGGGCGCAACTAACTTGGTTAAAAGCTCTGGGAATAGAACTACAAGGAATAGTTGAGGGAACTAGGGATGTTTAGGAAAAGAAGAGCAGACTGAGAAAGGATTCAAACAATGTTAAATGCAAGCTGGCTCAAACTTGGTTTCTATAACTAGAACTAGGAGTAATGGGTTCAAATTACCACAAAAAAAACTTTCACCTAAACATTAGGAAGACTTTCTTAACAGTAATAGCAATTTAGCAATGGAATAAACTGTTTCACATTGTAGTATACTCAATTAGAACTTTTAAAAATTCTTATGATTCTAGGATCTATGTGGAAAAAGTTTCTAGAGACTTTTCGTAGAAACTTGTTGAGATCTAGGCTGCAAGACCGAGAACCAGGACAGACATTATGTAGTTCAGATGATTTACCACTAGATGTCACTGACATTTTATGAATTTGAAAAAGCAAAATACATTTTGCACTGTAAGCAAAACTGCAGTTTCCTTGGGACCGTACTCTGAAATCCTTGCTTGGATTTCTTCAAAACATAAGGATTGCTTGAAAAATAATAAAGATGAATTACATTTACTTAAAAATTGAATAAAAGTCAGAAAAGGGGCTATAATTAGAATTAAGTTTCTTAAAGCAGATTTGTATTTATTGTGTATTCAAAGGGTTTTTAAAGAGATTTTTTACCTGAAAGCTAAACTTGTGAAGTTTTATAGGTTTTTTCAATTTGTTGACTGGGATTGATTTACTTCTGTTTTAGTATGCGCCAAGTAAACAAAAAAGATTTTAGATTTCTATTATACAGTATGTTAAATTTAAATATATATCAGTACTACACATGTGATATGCATGTATTTGGTATTCTCAAAGGCTTTCACGGCTGGGATCTGATAGTTGTTGTGAGAAACTTCTTGTTCCCTAAGCTCCTTGCCCTCTGAAGGTGCCAGCCACAGAGTCTGGTGAAATGTCAGGAAGAAAAACTTCCAACGCACGGCCAAACAGCCCAAAAACTCACAACAACTATCAAGTACTTTGTATTTATCCAATTAGATATATTAGTTGAAAATTCATTCAAATAGTTTCTGGGAGTTTTTTGTTTGCTTATTTGTTTGTTTTTAAAGATTTCAAAGACTTATATCTTGCTGTATTTGCTATTATGTGTTATAAAGTAATGATTCATATAGTACTTTTAATTTACACTGTATTTATTTATTTATTTACCTATGCCAATCTATGTGCACAGTACTTTGTCAGTGGTTGGGTGAGAATGACAAACAGTGGTACCTCATTCTAAGAATGCCTTGGTTAAAGAAAAACTCCGTTTAAGAAAATAAATTATTGGAAATGCGGATGCCTCAGTTTAAAATGAGTTTTAAAAACAAATGTATGTGATATAGAAAATATGATGCCAGGGGTGAAAGGGCTGGTGAGCAACAGCATAAATCAACAAATCTGAAGAAATGGACTTGTCCAGAAAATTATTTAAGGTGTCACAGCATTTTGTCTTCTTTCTGTTTCATTTTTATTTTTCCAGATAAACATAAATCCAGGCACTAATTTCTCTCCTCTAAAGGCATCATTGGGAAGTAATATCCTTTTTCTGCCCAGAGAAAGGCATATTTAAGGGCTTCAATAACGACATTTAAAAAGAGGTGGAGAGGATTTATATTTCTGTGGATTCAAAGCTGTCCTTGGAGTGTCTGCAAGTAATGGAACCCCATCAGGTCCTCCAGTACTTTCCAGGGATATAGGTGGGGTTACAACTCCTCTTAACCTTCCTTGAGCTCTAATAAAAGAGTGCTAGAATTTCACTGCTCATAGCTGTGAGGCACAAGCAATAATTCAAAGACTTTTCTGAAAATTAATGATGGTTTCCTGGAGCTCTTGCAAATGTCTTCAGTGTGTCTCCATCAAATATTCACCACTAAACCACTGCATGTTTTCCTTTCCCCTGCCATTGTTTCTGAACCCATGTAGAATAATTCCTGAGGGATTGTACAAGAAAAATGGAATATGCTTTTTCCATCGCCTCACTCTCTTTTACATGCTAACAAAAGGACTGGAAGCTAGCATCAGAAGCCAGGCAGAAGAATAGCATGGCCAGGAGGCCCATCTTAGGGTTTGGCTCATACCAAGCAATAATGACCTCTTTCCCCAACCCAGGTTACTGTCTATACCAGTGGTCCCAGCCTTGGGTAACCTAGGTGTTCTTGGACTGCAGTTCCCAGAAGCCTTTGCCAGAAGCTGTTCTGGCTGAGATTTCTGGGAACTGCAGTCCAAGAACACTTTGGTTACCGAAAGTTGGGAACCACTGGTCTATACCATTTATAAGAGCCTCCTGGCACAGTGGTTAAATGCCTGTACTGCAGCTAAAACTCTGCTCATGACCTGGAGTTCAATCCCAGGTAGCTGGCTCATGGTTTACTCAGCCTTCTATCTTTCTGAGGTCGGTAAAATGAGTACCCAGCCTATTCGGGGGGGATGTGTAGCCTGCGTAATTAAATTGTAAACTGCCCAGAGAGTACTTGAAGCTACAGGGCAGTATAAAATATAAGCAGAACACTTTGCTTTTTACAATGTGCTGATCATAGAATTACACTGGTAACATGCATTGTAATCCAACCAAAGTGATCTATACCTGGCGGATCAAGACACAGTTTGGCTATGTAATTCAGTTCATGCATGTCTATGGCAGAAATGCATTCATGAACTAGGTTATTGACCACCCAGGTCGTTGTTGTTGTTGTTGTTCTTGGTGGTGGTGGTGGTGGTGGTGGTGGTGGTGGTGGTGGTGTTTGTGTGTGTGTGTACGCATGCATGTGCCACCATATTATTTCAGTTTTTTATTTTTTCCTACTCCACTTAAAATATTTCAGTTTGTGGTTCAACTGAGTTGTACAGTTCATAGGTCTCACTAAAAGTGGAAAAAGTTCTGACATGATTTATCTTTTTCTCATTTATTTACATCACATACACTTGACATTTTAACAGGGCTGTGTAAACTTTTTATATCCACGGTATATATTTACAATCTTCTTTGTATTGGAGCAGAAGCAAACAGAAATGACATTTTAGTTTCACTCTAATGTCCTGTTGCCACAGAGAAGTGCTGTGTACCTTCTCTTCTGACCATGTGCTTTTTCTTTCATATTTGAAGGGAGTGAAAAAAATTGATCCAACTTGGTTTGAACATGTTAAGAACCATTATTTTGGAGATGAATCTGTGAATCGTTTAGATCTTTGCTCCATGTTGGGGAAAAAAAGCAACCTAATGGCTATTATCACTGTGAGTCGTCCATCACAATAGGTAAGAATAATGTATACTTTTAAGTTTTTCTACATTTGCCAAAACTGTTGTTATAATGTTTGTAATAATATTACTGTATATAATAATACAATAGAATATATTATATTGTATTATTATACACTTAATTTTTGCAGATTTGTTTGTTTGTTCTGCTCATGATTGCAATTCCAAAAATAAAATTTAAAACTATAACCAGTATCTTGTTCATTTATATAGTTGGATTAGGGCAGTAGTATGTCCCCCACTCCATCCCACTGGCAGACTCTCTTTTACAATATTAATGACACATTGGTTGCAAAAATGGGTGCTGAAGGCATAGCTGGATGGAGGGGAGAAGATGCTGCACAATTAACCTTCAGCCCATGGTTTCTCTTAATAGGATTTTGATTCAGTATTCTGGGCATGGCTTTGGAGTTTATTGTCATAATATTACTTCTTCCTCAACTGATAGATTTTGTAGAAAAGTCAGATTAAATGAGGAGCAGTGAACACTATTTGAATTTATAATACCAGCCCTGCAAGCATGATCGGTTAATAAATTAAAACGTTCATTGCACATTAAAGTTACTTTTCTCTGAAGAATTAATCTAAGAGGCTAAGGCTGAAAAACACTATTCCATACATAATCTACCTATATTCCTTCCTGCTGAGCCTAACTTGATGGAAAACAGGGTACTTAAAGAGTGCTTTCTCTCTATTTGAATTGAAAGCTACATAATCCTTTTGTGTTTCAAGGTGAAACCACATCAGTTTTCCACTTATAAGAATCAAAGGTAGCTGAAATAGACAGTACCCAGTGTTAACCATTCTTAAACATAGAAGACCGTTCTCTTTGAGGTGCCATGGTTCATTCAGGTGCCTACCCACCTCCCTCTTGATCCTTTCTGGAGGTATGTTAGTTAGTCTTCACCCATTAGTGTGAATGTATAGAGACAGATTACATTTGCAAGATTTGTTTTCCCACTGGGTTTGTATCCATCCACATGATTCACCTTCCTTCCCTCTTTGGCACATGAACTTAACTGTTCTTTGTTACTGTGTAACTGTAGAAGGGGTCTGGACTAATGGTCAAAAGTCTGAGTTTAGAAAGTCCCAAAAGGTGTAGTGGCTGCTCTCTGTGCATTTATGTAGATGCATAGAAGACCTCTCAAGAATATAAACAATGCAAAGGCAACTTCTTTATGTTAAGTGCAGTTGCAAAGCAAGCTTTTTGTTTTTTCTCTTCACACTAATAAATAGCTACTGACATTTATCTGCGGCTGCCTCTTCAGTGAGTTTGTTTGCCTTCACTCCTAATCTCACCAACCCGGGTGATCCTTTATTGGTCGTTTCCTGTTCTATTTGAGGCATATGTATTTCATTTACCCATTGTACATTTTGTTCCAAAGCAGTTATTCATTTTAATCATAGTAGGGTTCATACTGAGGTTCATACTAAGTTTTCCTTATATGTATTATTAAGAATGTGGTTCAAGGTAGAGCTTCTGAGATTATGCAGACATAACTGTGGCAGTCAGGATTATTGAATATCTTTGTCTCCTTTTCTGGAACGACTTGGCCTAGTGTATACAGTATATCACAGGTGAGTACATTCCCTCACATTTCATAAATATTTTAGTTTACCTTTTCATGTGACAACACTGACGAAATGACACTTGGCTACAATGTAAAGAAGTGAGTATACAGCTTGTATAACTGTAAATGTGCTGTCCCCTCCATGGCTTGGGGCCTGAGTATCTGGCAGAGCGGATCTCCCAAAGGCCGGCGTCAGCCCAACCCACCAGATCATCTTTGGTGCTTTTGCTCCACGTTGTCACCCCCTGGGAGGCCCATAAGGCTGTCACCCATAATCGGGCCTTCTCGGTGGCCGGTCCCGCAATGTGGAAACAAACTACCTTGTGAAATGTGCCAAATTGAATGCCTAACAGCCTTTTAAAAAGCTTTAAAGACCTGGCTTTTTAGGGAAGCATTCGGCAGTCGGTAATGTAATGTTGTGTTGCCCCCCCCATCTTGTTGTATTTTTTCCGCCACCCTTTAGTTTTTGCCTCTTGTCGTGTCTTTGTATGCCATTGTATCTTTAGTTTTATGTGTTTGTTGCTTATTGATTTGTTTGTTCTTAATTGTTGATTATTTATTTGACTTTTGTGTGAACCTCCTAGAGTCTCTTCTGGGAAATCAGGCAATCTAGAAATGCATAATAAATAAATAAAATATTGGAACACACAGCCAATGTCTAAACCTCTGCCAACAAAGGTGAGTACACCCCTAAGTGGCAGTGTCCAAATTGGGCTCAAGTAGCCCTTTTCCCTCCCTGGTGTCATGAGACCCATTAGTGTCACAAGGTCTCAGGTGTGAAGGAGAAGCAGGTGTTATCGCTCTCACTCTCACATTTTCTGTTATCACCTTCACTCTCTCATACTACTCATGTGAAGTTCCACATGGCACCTCATGGTAATGAACTATCTGAGGATCTGAAAAAACAAATTGTTGCTCTACATAAAGATGGCCTAGGACAGGCATGTCCAAATTTTGGCCCTCCTGATGTTTTGGACCACAACTGTCACTTAGAGGTATACTCACTTTTGTTGCCGGCAGTTTAGACGTTAATGGCTGTGTGTTCTGTTAGTGGGGACAGCATATTTACACAGTTATACAAGCTGTATACTCACTGCCAAGTGTCATTTCTTCAGTGTTGTCACATGTAAAGATATACTAAAATATTTGCAAAATGTGAGGGGGCGTACTCCTGTGATATACTGTGCATGGATATTGTGGGTGTGTGTGTGGGTGTGTGTGGGTGGTGTGGTGTGGTGTGGTGTGGTGTGGTGTGGTGTGGTGTGTCATTACAGTTGTGACTTACTCTTTGTGACCCCATGTCCATGGCGGTTTCTTGCTAAGAATCCTCCTCCAGTTCCTTCTCCAGGCATGTACAGCATCTGGTATTCCCTGGTGGTCTCCCATCCAAGTACTAACCAGGGCCGATGGAATGAGTCATATATTAATTGTAATAAATGCTGGAAATGGAGTGTCTTATTTTCAGCTGCAAAAAGTGACATTCTTCTGGAACTCTTGTTTGTCATTTATTGTTATACTTTTTTGTATTTGAGTATTTGGGAAAGCATTTAAAAATATGACGCCCATTCCACAGTCAAGTTTTACTGCCATTTCTCTACCTCCTCTTTAAAGATCTAGCACCCTTCTGTGAAGTATTACTGAAATTTATGAAGAAATGTTGCTTCTTCAGTAGGGACACTTCTTTAAATTCTTCATTATTTCATCTATGTTATAAATTATGTACCTCTTATTATTCAGTGTCATTGATGTTTGTCCTGATGAGACTGGAAATAAAAAGCAATATAAAAAAACAGGAATTAAAATACTCTAGAAGAGAAATAACTAGAGTTTTAAGAGAGTTGAGAGGAAGGGTTATGCTTCCCACATGTTTCAAGGGAGATTTTTGAAGGTCAGTGGGTGAGAAGACAGAGCTGTAAAGAAAGAGCCTGAGGTTTTGAAATAGACCAGGTAGGTCATTTCTACCGTTTTAAGACCTCTTTAAATTCCCATTAAGCTGCCTAGCATTTTTCAGAGAACAGCACACAATGCCCTTCCAAACGGAGCCTTTTGTCCTCTGTTACTATATAAACACAAATATTCAGGAACACTTTTTAAAAAAATCAAAGGTGCCTGCTTGGTATGTTTAGAGCAAACTAAGTGTAAAAGAAAGGCAGATTGAAAAGCTAGCAGCATTTTTCTTACAAATTGCAATTAAGAACTTAATTATTTTGATGCCTCAGGAAGTTGCAGTATAACACAAAATACACCATTTTTACTGTTGCTATTTTCATAGCTGAACAGATTTGTTTTAAATTTAACTCCTGGTCCTCATTACCGCCATTGATAATGATAGAATTATAGACAGGAACAGTATTTCAGAATAGCTGATGTTACTTCCCTCTGGCTTCATTATTACGAGAGTAGTTGTGTATTGTGACGAAAAGGAACACTATTTCAGGTTATTCAAAGTATATGTATGTATAGATTTAAAAGGAGCAGGAGGTCTCTTTCTTTCTCTTCTTTCCACACTTGTTCACATCTGCTTGCCACACACTGTTTGCAGAGGGGTGGCTGTAACCACTAGGGCTACGATTTCAAAGCCGTTTTGAAACTTTTGCCATTCCATTTGGGAACTGTCAATATGAGTATATTCTTACATATATGTTAATTTTCTGTAACAAATTAATAAATTAAATATTTTCTTCATTCATTTTATTTTTAATGAAAGTAATCTGCTTTCAGTCAAACTTGTCCTAAATTATGTTGTGTTGTTGTTTAGTTGTTCAGTTGTGTTCAACTCTTCATGACCCCATGGACCAGAACACACCAGGCCTTCCTGTTTTCCGCTGCCTCCCGGAGTTTGGTCAAATCCATATTGGTTGCATCGATGACACCGTCCAACCATCTCATTCTCTGCTGTCCCCTTTTCCTTTTGCCTTCAGTTTTTCCCAACATCGGGGACTTTTCCAAGGATTCCTCTCTCCTCATGAGGTGGCCAAAGTATTGGAGCCTCAGCTTCAAAATCGGTCCTTTGAGTGAACATTCAGGGTTGATTTCTTTAGGAAGGGTAGGTTTGCTCTCCTTGCAGTCTACGGGACCAGTCTCAAGAGTCTCCTCCAACACCACAGCTCAAAAGCATCAATTCTGCCGTGGATCAGCCTTCTTTATGGTCCAACTCTCACTTCCATACATCACTACTGGAAAAACCATAACTTTGACTATACTGATATTTGTTGGCAAGGTGATGTCTCTGCTCTTTAAGATGTTGCCTAGGTTTGCCATTGCTTTCCTCCTGAGAAGCAGGCGTCTTCTAATTTCATTGCTGTCACCATCTGCAGTGATCAAGGAGCCCAAGAAAATAAACTCTGTCATTGCCTCCATTTCTTCCCCTTCTATTTGCCAGGAGGTGATGGGACCAGTGGCCATGATCTTAGTTTTTTTGATGTTGAGCTTCATCCCATTTTTTCACTCTCCTCTTTCACCCTCATTAAGAGGTTCTTTAATTTCTCCTCACTTACTGCTTTCAGAGTACTATCATCTGTATATGTGAGGTTGTTGATGTTTCTTCTGGCAATCTTAATTCCAGATTCTGATTCATCCAGACCTGCCTTTCGCATGATGTACTCTGCATATAAGTTAAATAGGCAAGTTGACAGTATACAGCCTTGTCGTACTCCTTTCCCAACTTTAAACCAGTCAGTTGTTCCATATCCAGTTCTGACGGTTGCTGCTTGTCCCACATATAAATTTCTTAGGAGACCGATAAGGTGGTCAGGCACTCCCATTCTTTTAAGAACTTGCTATAGTTTGTTGTGGTCCACATAGTCAAAGGCTTTGGCATAGTCAGTGAAGCAGAAGTAGACTTTTTCTGGAACTCTCTAGCTTTCTCCATAATCTAGCGCATGTTGGCAATTTGATCTCTAGTTGCTCTGCCCCTTTGAAATCCAGCTGGCACTTCTGGGAGTTCTCTGTCCACATACTGCTGAAGCCTGCCTTGTAGAATTTTGAGCATAACCTTGATAGCATGTGAAATGAGTGCAATTGTGCGATAGTTGGAGCATTCTTTGGTATTGCCCTTCTTTGGGATTGGTATGTAGACCGATCTTTTCCAGTCCTCTGGCCACTGCTGAGTTTTCCAAATTTGCTGGCATATTGTGTGTAGCACCTTTACAGCATCCTCTTTTAAGATTTTAAATAGTTCATCTGAAATGCCATCACCTCCACTGGTGTTGTTGTTTGCAGTGCTTTCTAAGGCCCACTTGACTTCAGTTTTCAGGATGTCTGATGCAGAAAGCTGCAGCATTCCAAAGCCTGCCAGAACAAGACTGTTTTTAGAAGATATCTGAGGGAGCCAAATATCCTGATGAAAAAGGTTCAATACTGAAGCATGGCATGTGTGTTATATTCCTTCAAGTTGCATTGAACTTATAGAGCCCTAATAAGGTTTTTAAGGAAAGGGAGATTTTTACCAGTCCCACCTCCACCCTGAGAGTTTCTATGGCTGAGTGAGATTCTTAACTGAGCTTCCCTGAGCCTAGAGGTGAGCTGTCCTTTAATTTGGCTCTGAGGACAGGCTGCTTTGCTTCTTTTCTTGGCAACCATGTCCACATGACATACTGCATATGCTAGCATGAACCAGTCGGTCCCTCGAGGTTCCTTTCTGTACCTTTTTGGCTTCTTTTCAGGAGCTACGTTCTTTTCAGTGCAGGTTCAGTTGCTTCACTTTGGTTCAGTTCCAGCATATCAGGTTGCTTGGATTGAACCAAAATGGCTGGCCAGCCAGCTCTTTACTGAAGCTGAAGGAATAGCCAGAAATTATCTTTAGAAATGGGAAGCTTCTTTGCTATTTGCGTTTGAAAGTTTTGCATTTCTTTTTAATTGTTGCAAATGTTTTTAAATGAAATATTATTTATTTATTTATTTATTTATTTATTTATTTATTTATTTATTTATTTAAAGTTTATATACCGCACCAATTTTTTTCAAAGGAACTCTGGGCGGTTTACAAACGGAGCAACATAAACTGTTTTAAAAATCGACAAATTCATGGGCAATGCTTCAAGGGCAGTGCTTTGAAAGGGCTTTTTAAAAAGACCTAGCATCACAGATGTACTGTGTTGGTTTACAGCAATTAAAAGAAAATGGGAAACGTTTTCACCCTTTCCCTCTAAATGTGAGCAGAAGGAAAACGTTCATATCTCAAGATGATTAAGCATTTTCCTCTTTCATGCTTTTCCTAAGCCATTTAGCAATCTTGAGAAATAGGAAGCTTTCTCTTTAAAGAGAAAGAAATCTTGATCATGCTAAGCAGTATCTCTTGTGGTGCAGATGCAAGGGTCACCCCAAATTACATATAGCACCTCAAAGCAACTGTGTTTAATATGATCAAGGCCAATCCAGACTGGATGATTTGACTCTCTAGTTGTGCACTTAGTCCAGGGTTGTCCAAACTTTTTTGCGAGGAGGGCCAGATTTGGTGAGGTGAAAATGTGTGGGGGCCGACCATCCAGCTGCGTTTGGCCCCTGGCCCAGACTTTGGGCAAACCTCTAGGACAGTGATGGCGAACCTTTTAGGGACCAAGTGCCCAAGCTGTAATTCAGAATCCAGTATTTTTTTTTTTGCAAAGTCCCAATACAGCCATTTAACCTGAATACAGGTGGCTGTGAAGGGGCGATGTTGGGTGCCCACAAAAAGGGCTCCGAGTGCCACCTTTGGCACCTGTGCCATAGGTTCACCAACACTGCTCTAGGACATGCAAGGAGGTGGGGAGGACACTGCAGCAATGGAGCTGGGGGCGGGTAGGCTGGGTGATTGGCTGGTGGGATGGACAGGCAGGGAGGGCAGGCAAACTATAAAACTGCAAGCTGGCACCTCCATCCAGTATGGGGAGGGGCCAGCTGGCGGGGATGCATGACAGGCTGGGTCAGTGGGGAGAAGAAGCCGTGCGCCACTCGAAATTTGAAAAGCTGACTTTGGACATGCCTGCGTCCCACTCTGTCCGAACATAAGAACATAAGAAAGCCATGCTGGATCAGGCCAAAGGCCCATCTAGTCCAGCTTCCTGTATCTCACAGCGGCCCCACCAGATGCATTTGGGAGCGCATGAGACTAGATATCTGTCTCCTGATACATGCATCTGGCCCTTGAAGTACCCTGGTTTAAAGCCTAGAGATTACACATCTCCATCATGGTTTGTAACCCGTGATGGACTTTTCCTCTAGGAATCTGTCCAATCCCCTTTTGAAGGCATCCACAGATGCCATCACCACATCCTGTGGCAGGGAGTTCCTACAACACGCTGGGTGAAAAAATATTTTCTTTTGTCAGTTCTTACTCTCCCAGCACTCAATTTGAGTGTAGTCCCCTAGTTCTGGTATTTTGAGAGAGGGAGAAGAGCTTCCCTCTATCCACTTTACTCATACCCTGCATTATTTTGTATGTCTCAATCATATCCCCCCTGCCTTTTTTCCAGACTAAAGAGGCCCAATTGTTTTAGCCTTTCTTCATAAGGGAGGTGCCCCAGCCCAGTAATCATTTTAGTCGCTCTCTCTGCACCTTTTCCAGTTCCACTATGTCTTTCTTGAGATGCGGTGACCAGAATTGTACACAATACTCCAGGTGGGGCCTTACATTGGCATTATAAGTTTTATTTTCAATCCCCTTTTTGATAATCCCTAGCATGGAATTGGCCTTCTTCACTGCTGCCACACATTTGACACCTTCATGGAGCTGTCCACCAACACACCAAGATCTCTTTCCTGATCCGTCACGGATAACTCAGAGCCCATGAGTTGATAGATGAAGTTTGGATTTTTTGCCCCAATATGCATTACTTTACATTTGGTTACACTACACCACAGTGATCCACTACACCACAGTGGTCCACTACACCACAGTGTCCACTACACCACAGTGTGTACTTGGATCAGTAGCAAGTCGCACATTGTTTCCAGCAAATGCTCCTCTGCTAGTGTTCAGTGGCAGCAATTAGGTGAGATCCAGGAAAGATCTCACAGTGCTTTATTTTGATTTGAAGCTGTTTGGGGATATATGAGTATTAATGAACACTTTGAATAGGTTCAGAAGTAGATTGTGAACCCAAGAATGGATACACAGTGTAGGGTGATAAGATGCAGGGGGGGAAATCATTTTCTTGTTTTGCACCAGTTAAAGTTTTTGTGACCCCAAGGGTCATCATTAGTCAGAAATTACTTGGTAGCAAATGATGTTGATTATGATGAAAACAAGACTTTATAAATATGATGAGGCTGTAGCATAAGAACTTCGTCTTAAATTCACCAGAGATTCTAAGATGAATGGGAATAAAATATATAAAACAAAATTTTCTTTCTCGTATAAAAACTGAGGTGTCCTTTTTCTTTGTTCACCATCCAATGGCTAACTAGATTCTCCAGAGATTATTACTGCATGATTGCACAGAAATTCTGCTCTGCTGCCAGTCAAAGTCCTCTGAGGTATTCTAAAATAAGATACACAATTGTGCAGGTCACTACTTCAGGAATAAGGAACATTACTATCAAATGATTTTTGTTTAGTATTGTGATGACAAGTTGTCTTTAGGCAAAAATATATAAGAGATTTCTACCTTTTAAAAAAATTAATGCTTTGCTACTTGTCTTCAAAATTTAGTGAATATAAACTGCTTGGGGGAGGGAAGAGATGCAGAGACAATACATAGTGTTATAATTAAGCAGGTACTCATTGGGTACAGTTCAGATTTTGTCATTGATTACCTTTATCTTTAACAACTTGCAGTGATGCAGAAGAAACATTTTAAAAATACAGTATGTACTGTATTTCTTTCTCCCCGTAATTTAGCATATGAAATACATATTGCTCTTCTGTTGGAAGAATGTGAGGTATGGAACGTGGACAATTTTCGGAAGTGTTTGCATAAATAAAAAATAAAAAATCAATTAAATTTATAAGGGGATTCAATTTGTAATGTAATTAATTTCAATTGTGTAATATATTTTGCAGTGTAAACCTTCCATTACAGAGAGTCAGATTCAGCTATGATTTGAATTTGGTGTCTTGGTTATATCACCTTTTTCAGAAAATGTTTCTCAAATAGTGTTTTAGCAATTAAATTCATGGCAGTGTATATCATTGATCATATAATCTGTTGCTTGGGTTAGCAAATACTTTTAGGTTCAGTATATTAATTTGTAATTAGCCCCTGTTTCATATAATAACATGTAAACTGTCATCATATATCAATGATTGGATAACGTCAAATATTGAAACTATTTTATTCAATGTTATAAAAAGTGCAAAGGTGTTGCAACTTCAGTTTTCTCTCCAAAAACGAGAGTTTTAAAATCTAAATTACCATCAGCCATAGCACAGTGAGCCACCATTTTTATAAATGTGATATATCTAGAAGTTGGGTTAACCCTATGTAATTTTAAAATAATATTAAGTACAGTCATAAATTATGTGTAGATTCTTTTGGGATTCAGGCCAGTTCAACTTGACCTTTGTTTTTAGAAAACAAGATATATATATTTTTCTATGTGAATATTCTAAAAAGTATGCAGCTTTAGCAGTTGCTATTATCCTCCTGGGCAAAAGTATTTCATATTCTCTTTATTGTATAAAACAGAATATTGCAATAGGGATTTGAAAATATGCTGTATGATGCAAAACCAAATGCTGGCGTCCCTTAATAGAAAAAAATCAACAAAAACATTTTATCCTAAAAAGTTCAGCACAGACCTTCTGTGTATGTTGTGTCCATAGGTAGAATAGTTACAAAATCTTGGCTAAATCCTGTTGTTTACTATAGTAAGTCACTCTTGAGTAGACCCATTGAATTGGTGTGCATTTGAAGAGTCAACAGTTCCATGAATCAACTCCTCTGTAAGTTGTATGATTGTAAGGTAGCTAAAGTACTAAAAGCAACTAAAGTAGACCTTATTTGAATTAAATGAACTTATGGATGAGTTGAATTTCCAAATTCCCACTATTTAATGCTTCAATATTAGTGCAACTCACTAAGCTGCAGAATTTTGTATTGTTTTGCATTGCACCTTTGGCAGGAACAGGCTGGGGATTGTTTTGCAGCTTGCTTTGGAGCTTGCTTTGGATCACCTCTGCATTGTTCTGCATTGCACTTTTGGTGGGAACCGACTGGTGATGGTTTTGCTGCTTGTTTTTGTCCATGTTTGCATCGCACTGTGGGGTGTGTGTGTGTGTTCCAGGGAAGGTGGTGCCAGCTCTGTATGCCTTTAAAGTGCACTTTATAAAGAGGTCTGGAAAAAAGACACTTTTGGGGGGCTTTTTTCCGACATCCGGAACCTATTAATTGGTTTCCCATTCATTCCTATGGGAGACCATATTTCGTAAGCTGAATTTTTCATACGAAATGACCTGTAGAATGAATGATATCTGTCTTACGAGGCACCACTGGTATAATCATGAGAAGGTATCATTTATTTTCTGAAAATTTTCCCCCTTTAAAGACAGTATTTGCAGTTTATGTATTTGAGAACCATTCAGTCTCATCCTGATTACTTTCTCTGACTCCTCAATATTTCCAGAACAATAAGTATGCCTATATTTCAGAACTCCTGTCTGATACTGGTCTTTGTTATCTATTGTACTTTTTCTTCATTTCACTTAAATCCATTTGGTTTCTAAAATTCATTTAAGAATCCATTTCTAGATCCTATTTAAGGCTTCTTTCTTTCTTTTTCATTTCATAAACATATGTGTAATATTAATTTTTGTGAGGGAAGAACCAGTACTAAGTAGTGACTGGGCACAATGTTATTATGCCCATATGGTTTTTTTTGTAAAAAAAAAGTAGAAAATGTACAGTATGATCCCCATTTATGTATTTCATATAAAGCCTAAGTTAAAATTAATGTATGTATATAGTAATTTAGCCTTTTCATATTCGGGCTTTGAAAAATCACTGTTTGGTTCCGTATTTCTCTGATTATTTAGCTATTTAAGGGCTTACAGTTTAGTCTGTAATTTATCTTCATAGTAATCCTATTAACAACCCAGTAGATGTGTATCATGGTTTCCATTTTGCAAATGGTGCCTGTGCCTTAGAGATAGTCAATTGCCCAAGGCAATCTCTTTAGTTTGTGCAGAGAGGTTCACTCTAGGTTTTTCAAGTTAATCCCATACTTCTTTCGGTTACTGGTATAAATATACTTATAGAAACCATCCTGTGGAAATTATGCACATTGAAATTTTAATTAAATTCAAGGTAAATACATCTAAATTATATTTAATACTCCCATTGAAATTAATTGGATTTTGTACTGCATGTCATAGAGATCAGCTGTGTTCATTGATGCTGGTTTTTACTAAACCGGTACAATAGCAGACAGAAATTACATTATTACATTTCTGGCTTCTCTCCTACCCGCTCCCGACGACAACTTGCTTTATGTATTAATGGCTGTATGTGTACTCCTCAGGAGCCCTGAAAGAGGTGGATGAAGCTACAGGTAGCTTCTCAGTTCCTTTAATGACGAGGTTTTTGTTTGCTTATACCTTGTAGGTGTGAGTTAAGTAGTCATGTTTAATTCATTTGTACTTCAGAATATGGGTCATAAGTTTTTGTTTTTTGTCACCCACGATTAAGACAGATATACAGATTTTCCATAGATAGGGCATCATTTATTGAAAACTGAAGATGATGCTTTCACTTGCTTGCTATAGTTTCACAGTCCATTCTGTTATATCAGAATAATGTAGGAAGTTGTTGTATTCCCGGTATTCTATTTTCAAAATGAAAAGGCCAATATTTTCACAAAGATACCATCTGACTTTGGCTTTCCCTACTTTGGCAGCAGATTGGTGGTGGAACAGCACTCAACATTTTCAGGACGTTATGTTCTGCTGACATTGTTTTAAGGAGAAGGTGTTATTAAATATTAAAAGACAATGCCCCTTTTCTGTTGTTTATTGTTTCTGCTGAAAGAGAGAGGACAGTCATTGGCTAATATATATATATATATATATATATATATGCATGTTATGGTGGATTCGGGTTTCTTCCCGTGTAGAAATCTGGTTGTTTTGGCGACGTTTCGACGAGGTCTCACTCGTCATCTTCAGGCTGGTGTTCTGGCTTCTTTCTTCTTGAAGCAAAGCGTGATCTCAGTTGAAGTCCTTCTATAAATACTTCTATAAATAATCATGGAAGCCATTGAAATAGAGAAACACCCAAACAACATGAATAAACGTGATGACACCTCCCGCTTGCCTGACATCTGGAAACTAGCCCTGGTCAACAGACGAGCCTCTGTCACAAAGACTGACACCAGGTCCAAAAGGACACAAGATGCCACCACCTTCCATCCACACCAAACACAAACCCAGACCCTTCCCACAGATGAAACAAAACCACCATCCAATAACAAAACCACGACTGCACCATCTACCGCTACTCCCCACTCCAGCCACCACATGGAGCACACTCACACACGCCAAAAAAAAAAAACATTGGGAGACCACAGACACGCAGCCAGACCAAAATGAATTCACAAGACACAGGACCCCACTCCACCAAAGCCCAGGATGCTGCCATATATATATGCATGTTAGGGTGGATTCGGGTTTCTTCCCGTGTAGAAATCTGGTTGTTTTAATGCTTTAATTGCGAACGGATTCCAAAAAAACACCATCACCAAACTAATCCAAAAAGAAACACCCCCCAAGAACCAAGAAACAGAAGAGAACAACGGCACTGCCCTCCTCCCTTACATCAAAGGCACCACAGACAAAATAAGCAAAATTCTCCACAAACACAATATCAAGACAGCCTTTTGCACCGAACAAAAAATAGCCAACATTTTAAGAAACCCCAAAGACAAGATTGAGCTAGAAAACCAAGGAGTCTACGAAATACCATGCAAAGTCTGCCCAGCCACATACATCGGACAGACAAACAGGAGAATAAGCGCACGCATCGCAGAACACAAGAACGCAGTCAAAAAAGAAGAAAAATCTTCCTCTCTCTTCCAGCACATAAAAACAACAGGTCATGAAATTGATTTTAAAAGAACCAAACTCATCTCCAAAACTGAACACTTCAACAGTCGAATAATCATGGAAGCCATTGAAATAGAGAAACACCCAAACAACATGAATAAACGTGATGACACCTCCCGCTTGCCTGACATCTGGAAACTAGCCCTGGTTAGTTTCCTGCCATAACACCCATCACCAAGGTCGTTAAGAAACAAAAGGCTAATAGACACACATCCAGCACCTCACCCACACATGATGTCTCTAAACAACCATCTAACCCACCAGCAGTTAAGCCCTTAACGATCGCCTCAGCCACACAGCAGATCACAAAAGAACAAACGAACCTACAATCAGCAACGAAGCAAGCAAACCACACACCCCCAGCAGTATTTATAGAAGGACTTCAACTGAGATCACGCTTTGCTTCAAGAAGAAAGAAGCCAGAACACCAGCCTGAAGATGACGAGTGAGACCTCGTCGAAACGTCGCCAAAACAACCAGATTTCTACACGGGAAGAAACCCGAATCCACCCTAACATGCATACCTATACCCGTGAAAATCTACGAAAACATATATATATATATATAGTAGGACTTCAACTGAGATCACACTCTGCTTCAAGAAGAAAGAAGCCAGAACACCAGCCTGAAGATGACGAGTGAGATCGAAACGTATTTCTACACGGGAAGAAACCCGAATACCCTAACATGCATATATATATATATATATATATATATATATATATATATATATTGCTACCTGGTGATTCTCTTGCTATCAATGAATCGCTTTGTTTACAGGACGAAGTGTAAGTAGTCATAAACCTTCTTTATATATATATGTGTGTGTGTATATATATATAGTTCCATAAAAGAAGGTTTATGACTACTTAGACTTCGTCCTGTAAACAAAGCGATTCATTGATAGCAAGAGAATCACCAGGTAGCAATGGCACATACCTCCACATTGCTCATGATAGATAATGAACAAAGTAGGTAGGCCAAGGGCAAGGATTTGGGAGTTACTAGTTGTTTGAATCCGGCCGTAGGGTTTCAGTGTTGCTGGTGACAAAGACACAGGAGAAGTGGAGAACCTGTGGCTTTCTAGACCTACCAGTTGAGAATGGTTGTTCTAAACCAAGTTGTTAGACTGAATCTGTCAGAACTAGCCCATGAGCCTGCTGCAAGATGTAAGAGCAATTTAGTCAAGAAAGGCTGCTGAATACCCTCCTTTACAGTCTTTTTGGTAATGGTTTCTCCTTTCTTACTATCTGGAATGATTTAGGTATAGGTAATTATATCCCTGTTCTTATTTAGCAAGAAGTAACTCATAGCCACTATTTCCAGTCCTTAATTCTGTCCATTCCATTTTTTCTACCTGAAGATTTCTGTATAACATGCCAGATTCCCCATGAATCCTGTGGCCCAGTTGTTGGTAATCCATTAAATAATTACTGTACAATAGGCATTTTGTTTTTCCGTTATGTGTTTCAGTATAACAGGATTTTATGTTTTTTCCTCAACTTGAACTTAAGGGAAAGAAAGAAATCAAGTAGAGTTTATTATTGTATCTAACAGATGCAAACTAAATTGCCACTTTTTTGGGCCAGGCCCCTTGTGTCTCTAAAAAAAGCACATGCCAGACAGGAATGCCATTGTATGGCATTCCAGTGAGAATATGTGGTGAAGAGACAACTTGCACCTGTTACATCTATGACAGTCATGCAGCTTTTAAAGGTGCACAAAGATAGCCAGGGGAGAAAAAGGTGCCAAAGCAACCCGTGTTAAAACACTTTCTCAGCTCTAGAGATAATAGAGCTATTTTTAACAAGCTGCTGTTATGAACTGAGTTATAATGATTATGACTTTCTAAACCCCTATCCGAAGGAGGTGTGTGCTGCCTGTGTGTGTTTGTTAATACAGAGCCCCCATCACCTAGTCTAGATGGTAAAAGCAACTTTCTCTTCATTTCAACTCTCCATGTTAAAGCATTTTACATGAGGACGAGGAGGTGGAGCCTTGTTCCTTCATCACGACACACAGCTAGCTTCCCTCTCTCTTTCCCTCCCTGGTGTGTGTGTGTGTCCGTGCTTTTCTCTCTCCTTCGGAGTAGAATGAACAGTTTTGCTTCATACTCGAGATCGATCTCTAGCTTGCAGTCTGTGGTAGATGCTGAGAGGACGAGGAAGAAAATAAAATATCAGATGCCATGGGCCAACTCTGCTGCTATCCTTTTGGGAGAGAGGAGGAAAAAATCAGTAAGTCTGGCTCTTTGTGTAGTGTTTGGAGTCTGGTGCAGCTATTTTAGAGTGTACTTTACAGATAGGAAAAGACAGATTTGTATATTTGGGGAGGGTCGCCCTTCCTTGAATGAGATACTAAGCTTCAAACAGCCAAGTGCAGGTCAGTGGAAGTTGAATGGCTAAATAAATGAATGTTTCTTTATGTGCTTTAAATAATAGATTCCTTAGTGACTCAGACACACTGTATTTGTTACTGATTTCTCCTTTGAATGGAAGGTTGTTCTGTAAATTTATATTCTTTAAGATGGCAACATTGCATTAGGGTGTGTATTTGTTGAAATTAACAGATGTACAATATAGAATAGGGCAGGATTTTCACGTTAAAGACTAATATCATTTGAGGGTGTTGCTCACTAGCTAAGTGAAACAGATATGGAGGTCTGAAAAGCTTAAATTGTTGCTGGTGGAGTTTAAAGATGACAAAAAGCTTAATGACTGCTTTTGTGTTTTATAATGTGTGGCAGTGTATGCAAATACAGTCATGTTGAATTACTGGCATGCATATTTCTCTTTTTATTACAGTTTAGAACATGGGTTGTATCAGATAATTGTTTTAAAAACTTAACAAAATTAAATGCTCTCATTTGGAATGCTGAGATTAAAAAACTGAAACCCTTAGTGTAATGCTTGTGTCAATCTTGGTCCCATAAAAAACATGTATGGTTCACTTTATGACTACCTAAAATGTTTCCATTCTTTTACATCAAATTCACCCCAGATGCCCATCACATTGTTTCCAGCTTCATTTTTACATATTTGGGCCCTTAAACCCATTCTTCATCTGTCCTGCATTTTTGCTGCTATATGTCTCTACAGAAAGTATTCTTGAATAGAGAAAGTTAGCCCTAGTGGTCTAATGCTGCAGTCATCTATGTATGCAGCTGGGAGTGAGCTGCATTCAACACCATGGGACTTCTGAATAAATGAGTCTGGGTTACTCTGCAGAGGAAAAAACTTGTGACCACTTCAACATCTTCTTTTGATTCTATATCATTTATTGTCATGCACAACAAAAAGCTGTAATAGGAATGTGGATAGAATGTAGCTCCAAATATTTTATATTCCACTTTAATTATTTGCAGTGTGCCTCTAAACATCAGTTTGTATGTTTTCTGTGTAAGACAGCTGGATATCAAGTAGGATTCCTAGAATTCTGATCAGTGGGTACAGAGTAAATGCCAGGCTGAAGTTAGTTTGGAGGCAGGAAGCACGATCAAAAATTATTGTTTAGAGTGGATTGCTAGGTTTAATGAGCAAAACTGTTGTTAAACTTCTCAGGATTTATAAGTTAAGAAAGCAGATGAGAGTAATGCAGTGCTGAATGACACAATAAAGTAAACAGAGTCAATGACTAGGAATAAATTAGGTGAGTATTCATGGCTCCAACTATACTTGGGCAGTGAAAAGATACTGGTCTGCCTTAGGGTTGTTAGAGGATCATAAAAGAGTAGGCATCAGCTTTGTTGTTGATGCTGTTTAGCTTCCCAGGAAGACCAGCTGCCATGAAGATTATATTGTATGATGTGGTTACAAATAGAGTGATTTCACTTCAGAAAAAAACCCCACCAAGTATCCTTTTTAACATGCATCATTTTCTGTGTTTTCCACAAGAAAAATAGTATTGAATGAACATAATAGCTCTTTATTTTTCTACTAAAAAGGCATAATTTTGAACATAATATTCACTACATTTCGTAAAGAAACAAATAGAACAATAGATACACAATCACATTTTACTCTTGAGTCTTTTTCTCTGACAGTCATTATAACTATCTAGATAGGTAATGAATAATAACGAATGTATTATAGGACATCAAACATGTTTCACACAGATTAAACTATTGTTAGGAGTAATTAAAAGTCAAGTAAGTAAATATCGGTAAAAGTTAATGGACAGTGACATCTAAACCATAAATTATATCCAAGAGAGATGCAAAGTAAATTCAGATACAAAATGTGGCCCAAATGTCATGGAGGCAGACTGGTTGCCTTTATTAAATATTGTGCATTGTAAAGAAATAAAGATCTTATGTATAGAAAAGTAGAGCCTAAAGAAGAAAACTAAGGTAGAAATGACAGCTAGTTTTGGGAAAATTTTGAATGAGGCAATTCAGTTGTATAAGCTACACTCAGAGTGTGAAGAAATACAACCCAGACAATGGGTTAGCACTTCAGTGAGGTAGGCCTGTATTCAACACATCAGAGCAAAGATAGATCAGAAATAGTCATAAGAATGGAAGCACGCAATTGTACTTGAATGTGTTTGCAGAAGGGCAAGATAAGAAGGAATAATAGAAGTAGGGCACTAAGAAGTGCTAGAAAGAACCTCCTCCCAGACTACGGACATCCTATGGATGGAATAATCAAATGGTGGGAAAGCTGGTTTGTGTCATACTTTCAAGTTCTTTCTGCTTGTTTTAAGATGGAATTTTGGGAAGCAAAAGATAAGAGGTCAGACAGCCAGAAGAGCTTAAGCTATGTCCTATTCCTGGTCAGCAGAAGTGAAAAGTGAATCCTTACATTAAACAAATCCAGAAAAAAACCTAAGAATTAACACATAAAATAAAATACAAAAACATTGTGGCACCTTAAAGGTACACTGTGTTGAGACAAAACAATTGAAACTGACATCAAGCAAGGCAATGAAAGACTGAGAAGGAAATGTCACTGAAGGAGAGGGAGGAATTTTGGTATGTGACAATCTAAATGTATTGGCCAAGTTATGTACCACTTGAAAAACAAAAAGACCTACACACTAAAATAGATTTCTTTAGGTGTGTTTATAATATTCTACCTTTTATAAATAGTACCTTCCTGGCAGTTTGTCCTTCATGATGCAATGTTACACTAGGTTTGATAGAATTATATGGCGTAGAAGACGATTGTGCTGATCCAGTTTTGTGCATGCTGTATGTTATTGATTGCTCACCTGACTAGTTTGTTTCTGAAATACTCTCAAATTGCAAAACAAGACAAATCTGAATGGGTCAATGAAACACGTTAAAATTGAAGAAGAGTTCTAAAGCAACATTAGCGGGTTGTGTGCAGGTACATGGATCATAGAACAATGAAGGGGACTAACAAGGCCATCAAGTCCAATCCCCCTGCCCGATAGAAGAATACAAATCAAAGGATATCTGCCAGTGGTTGTCTATTTTTTTCTTGAATGCCCCCAGTGTTGGAGCACTCACCACCTTATTGCAGTACTGCACTAAATGTTAGGAAGATTTCCCTGATAGTAAGTAGAAAGCTGGGTTCTCCTAATTTGAGCCAATTGTTGCAGGTCCTACGCTCTAGAATGATCTGAGAACAGATCCTGCACCTCCTCTGTATGACAGCCTTTAAGTATTTGAAAAGTGCTAACATATCACCCCTCGGTCTGCTTTTCTCCAGGCTAAACATCCCCAGTTCTTTCAGCCTTTCCTTATAGGGCTTGGTTACCACCACCACCACCACCCGATTATATTTGTTGCCCTTATCTGAACTTGTTCCAATTTGTCAGCATCTTTCTTGAAGTGCAGTGTCCAGAACTAGAAACAATACTCAAAGTGAGGCCTAACCAGGGCTGAATAGAGGGGGATGAGTACCTTTTGGGATTTGGAAAGTATACTTCTGTTAATGCAGCCTAAAATGTCTTTTTTTTTTGTGGCCACATCACACTGTTGGCTCATATTCAGCTTATGATCTACAAGAATTCCAAGATCCTTCTCATTTGTAGTATTGCTAAGCCAGATGTTCCCCACTTTGTAACTATGCAATTGGTTTCTTCCTTCTGGGCACCATGGAAAAGATATTACATAATGCAATACAGTATTTGTAACTCAGGACTTGGTCATCCAAGTCATGTCATTGTTTCCAAAAGTAAAAATCAGCAAGATGCAATTTACACAGCTGTAACATTTTATAGGCATTTGCACTTATTTACTAGATGTCACTTACTTTCTCAGAAATAGTATCTTACTAACTTAAATGAAATATCCACATGGCAATGGATGTGGCATTATTAATGGGTAGCCACTTGGATCTCTATTGGTTCTCTCCTGAAACCCAAATTTCAAGTGATTCTTTGTGAGGTTTTACATGCAATTATACCAGTAGATTGAAAACTTACTGACAGTTTATGCTTGCCTAAAGAAAATCATGTAAGTCACAACATCAAATTGTCATTCACTAACAAACTGCTGACTACATTCTGGGACATGCTTCTTATCAGGTTTCGGGCACATGCCTAGAAGTGAGTCCAGTATTTCATTAACGAGCAGCAGTTACTGCTGCAAATAACAAAGTAAACTAATGACTAGAGGTAGGTACAAATCTGAAAAAATGTGAAATCGATCAGAAAACTGAACTGGTTCACAGTTCAGTTATCAGTTTGAGACGGGTGGTAATGGAGCTACCTACTCGTGTCACACTGTTGTTCTTGTGCTGCCACAGCCTATCAGCCGAGCAGCAGGCCCATGTGCAGAGGGAGTGGGTCTGGTTTCCCTGCCAGGAAGCTGCTGCTGCATCTGAGCATGTGCCCACCTACTTACCAGCTGGGTGGTGGGCACATGTGGAGAGGGAGCAGCTTGCTGCAGGAACCTGGGCCCATTGCCTCTGAAGATAGGGGTGGTGGTGGCAGGAGCTGGTAGAGGAGCAACATGAGAAAGGGGCAGGTGAACATCCTGTTTGGGTAAAGCAAAATGACACACCAGGTGGAAAAAAGTTTTGCGATTCATTTGGCTTTGGCAAAACACAGTCCACAAACCAGATCACTAACCAGCCTGGTTTGTTGGTTTTTTTCTGGTTGCAGTTTACTTTTCTTCTGATTATATATATGCTTCCTGCCCTTTATAAATAGTTTGGAGGTTAAAATGATACTTAAATGTTGATGTATACATTAAGAAAAAAACTCAGAAGTAACTTATTAAAAGTAAAAAAGAAGTCTGATTATTATTTTTAAATGACAGATATTAGGATGTATCTCCCACTTCATAATCTGCCACTCTTCAGAATGATATTACAATGCAGTACTAAGTTTTCCAGTGGAAAATATTTTGTGTGAAGTGTGCTGGTAAATGTGTTCATTTGAAGCTGTGGTTGACCAACCATGGTGGGAATGGTCCTTGCCTTCATGCCACACTGTCTGGATTAGGCAACTGTGCGACTAGATGACCCACTTCAGTAAGCTAGGAAGAGGGAAATATGAAATCATAATGCTGATTTATGTGATAAGTAGACATGGATGATTTTGATTAATTATCCCAAGACTGCTTATGTATGCTAAAAAGGCTAGAATTTATTCTAGACATTGGATGAGGGAAAGAAATGCACAGGAAAAAATATCTGCTGGATTGTATTATAAATATTTTAAAAATGTGATATGAAAATTCATGACACATTATGGAACATTCAGTAGTCCTGCCTCTTTGAGCTGGGGCATTTAGGATTATACTTCACTATGTCCTGCCTGTTTTTTTTTGGGGGGGGGGCAGGTGTAACTGCAAATATTCCATCCATGTATAAGGGAGCCATCTTTTTTAAAGTGAATATTATAATCCCTTAGATGAAAGCCTAAAAATGGGAGAGCTTCCAAAATGAATTGAAAAAGGCTATAGCAGTGAATATACAATGAAAAAACACCACCCTTCAGTGTAAACGAACTGTATTGTTTTCTATTTTGCAGCCAGCTGTTGATCATTCTTCGCAGTATGCCAGAGTATATCGCAGCCTCAAAGCAACAAGTTACCTGTCTACTTTCAGGACCTGATAGGCAGATAAAGTTAGAGAAATCTAAAATGTGTTTTTTTCTAAAATACTCAAGAATTATTTTTTGTCTGCATGATTCATTATGTTTGGCACTAATGAAGGATGTGTTTGCATAGTTTGCTTATTAAAAATATGAGTAATTGGAACCTGCCTTTTTAAAGTTTCTGTTCTGATTCAGCTTCCAGCACATACATGGTTGATTGTGGAAGACATTTTAACAAGTTCAGCGTCTATCTGGGAGTTCAGTCATGGCTACTGGACTTCTTTTTTGAGAGATAGAAACGTTTCGCTGCTCATCCAAACAGCTTCATCGGTCTGAATACAGCTAGTGCAAGAGACCTTCTTATAGTCAGCTTGACCTCTTGTCCCCTTGTCTGATTGGCTCATAAGATGAACAAAGCCTGAATAGGCTCGTTAGGGAGACATTAGTGTCCATGGCCTTAAGGTAAACAATGGCCTAAGGTGCTGAAACCCATCAAGAATGGGTCGTTAGCTGTCAAGAATGGGTTGTTAGCTGTGACCTGGTGGTGAAGGCTCCTTGATTTGCCTGGGTACTGTGGAAAGTACAGCCTGATAAGTAGCAGCTAGACTATGCCGGAGCCCGCCACCTCTGTTGAGGGAGGGATTTTCAATGCTGACATGAATGGCTTCCCTTACTCCTCTCTCAAACCACCTCTCTTCTTTGTCTAATATGTGTACATCCTCATCTTTGAAAGAGTGGCCTTTTTCCTTCAAATGGAGGTATACTGCTGATTCTGGTCCTGAGCTGTTACCTCTCCTATGTTGGGCCATTCTTCTGTTTAATGGCTGTTTAGTTTCTCCAATGTAGAGGTCTGAACACTCTTCACTGCATTGGACTGCATATACTATATTGCTCCTTTTATGGTTTGGTATCGGATCCTTTGGGTGGACAAGTCTCTGCCTTAGTGTGTTCATGGGTTTGAAATAAACAGGGATGTGGTGTTTGCCAAAAATCCTTTTAAGCTTCTCCGACACTCCCACCATGTAGGGAATGACCAGGTTCTTCCGTCGGGTCTGGGTCTCAGACTGATCCTGAGACTGACACTAATGTCTCCCTAACGAGCCTATTCAGGCTTTGTTCATCTTATGAGCCAATCAGACAAGGGGACAAGAGGTCAAGCTGACTATAAGAAGGTCTCTTGCACTAGCTGTATTCAGACCGATGAAGCTGTTTGGATGAACAGCGAAACGTTTCTATCTCTCAAAAAAGAAGTCCAGTAGCCATGACTCAACTCCCAGATAAACGCACCTGGATGACTGAGAATCTTCACAGAAGTTCAGCGTCTGTTCTGTGTTGGAAAAATGTAAAGATTCAGACCACTTGTGGCTCAGGTTTGATCAGTACTAGCAGCTGCTAGATAACTCTCAGTCAGTGTCTCTTGCTCTCTTCCCCTCCTTGAATAACACCAGGGTAGGAAATGGGTAGTCTTTAAGAGTTACTATTGCATGTCCACCTATCTCCTTGCTTTTTCTACTTATGGAATGAAGGGCTGCACAGTGGCAGTGGCCAGTGCCTATTCTCTGTTTGTCGTCATGTGTGAAGGTCAGAGAACATCCCCCAGTTTAGTGCTGCCTTTCCTCATTTAAGCACATACAGTGATGGGCATCAGGGTGATGGTGAGAAGTATGAAGTAAATTTGTAAACTGGGTAAGCAGTAATCTGCTAAAAATGGCCAGGATCCAGTGATACACTTCAGTAATCAATGCCATTGGAACAGCAGTTTTATTGGTCTCTGCAGTTTTCTTTAGTAATAAAAATGTACTTTGGGAGGCTCCCAGTCTCTCCTACATATTAGGGTGCATGGAGGGCTGCAGGAGGAAGAGAGAGTTGTCTAGTTTGCAATAGCAGTGGATTTGAGTGTCATAACGCTACTATATTCTGGCTATTGTAATTGCAGTGAATTTTACTCCTGGACAGGTTAGTAGAATTGCTTTGTTCGCTCATTTCCAGTACAAAACTATTTATAGAATACAGTATGACACCCTTATCAGCTGAATCATTAACCACTAATTCACTTATCCTCAGATTGAAGGGGGGAAATATTTAAAAAATAATTCAGTAGCAGCAAAGCAGGCTACTGACGCAAACAGTAGCCATAAAGCAGGCTACTGTCATAAACAGTAGCCGCAAAGAAGGCTGCGGTCATTAACAGTAGCTGCAAAGCAGGCTTCTGTCGTAAACAGTAGACGCAAAGCTGGTGATGAAGAGGGTGGCTGGCCACTGCCGGCAGCAAGGAGGGAAAAAATCAAAAGAAAGCTTACCGATGCTGAGCCTTCCTCCCTGCTGCTGCCTACGCAGGCCGGCCCTGAGCCCGGTGGCAAAAAGGGTGGCTGGCCGGTGGCGAAGAGGAGGGCCCAACATTGGTAAGTTATCCTGTGTTTTCTTCCCTCCTTGCCTCCGAGAGCTGTACTACAAAGTGTTTGGGGGGTGTCAGGGGTGAAAACTTTCACCCCAGCAAACCTGCAGCCACCATTATCCTCAGATGAGAGTTATCTTATCCACAGATTTCTCTATCCGCGGAGGGGTCTTGGCAGTTGTTTTGTATATTAAAACTGAGAGGAAACCATGAGGAAAACTAGAAAGTTTTGTTCAGACTTTGTAACTAGGCAAGATAGTTGTAGATTCATCATACATTTGCATGGTGTTAGAACACAGAAGCCAGATTGGCTTTAACTATTCGAGAAAATTGGTATTAACAGTAGACTCCAGGAAAAAAACAGCTTCATGTGCAGGAGCAATGAAAAAAACACTAAATTCATTATTAGAAAGTGGTGGGCAAGAAATATAAAATACTGTAATACAGTAATAATAAATATAATTATGAACAACAAGTTGAATTTGCAGGATTTTCTAATTATAAAGTACTTAACATAAGAACATAAGAAGAGTCATGCTGGATCAGGCCAAAGGCCTATCTAATGTAGCTTCCTGTATCTCACAGTGGCCCCACCAAATGCCTCTGGGAGCACATGAGACTAGATATCTGTCTCCTGATAACAGTCCTCTGGATCTGGCCTTTGAAGTACTGTACCCTGGTTTTAAGCCTGGAGATTACACATCTCCATCATGGTTTGTAACCTTGATGGACTTTTCCTCCAGAAATTTGTCTAATCCTCTTTTGAAGGCATCCAGGCCAGATGCCATCACCACAGCCTGTGGCAGGGAGTCCCACAGACTAACAACACTCTGGATAAAAAAAATATTTTCTTTTGTCTGTTCTCTCCCAGCCCTCAATTTGAGTAGATGTCCCCTAGTTCTGGTATTTTGTGAGAGGAAGAAGAGTGTCCTTCTATCCACTTTATTCGTGCTCTGCATAATTTTGTACATCTCAATCATATCCTGTCTCAGGTGCCTTTTTCCAGACTAAAGAGCCCCAAATACTGTAGTCTTTCATCATTAGGGAGGTCCCCCAACCCAGTAATCATTTTAGTCGCTCCCTTCTACACCTTTTCCAGTTCCACTATGTCTTTTTTGAGATGCGGTGACCAGAATTGTACACAATACTCCAGGTGCGACCTTAATATCATTTTGTACAATGGCATTATAATGTTGGCTGTTTTATTTTCAACCCCCTTTTTGATAATCCCTAGTATGGGATTGGCCTTCTTCACCACTGCCACACACTGGGTAGACACCTTCATTGAGCTGTCTACCAACACACCAAGATCTCTTTTCTGATCCATCATGGATAGCTCAGAGCCCATGGGTTGATAGATAGATAATGTTTTGATTTTTTGCCCCAATACGCATTACTTTGCATTTTGCTACATTGAAACACATTTGCCATTTCGCAGCCCATTCCCCCAGTTTGGAGAGATCCTTCTGGAGCTCTTCACAATCTTCTCTGGGTTTTTACCACGCGGAAAAGTTTTGTGTCATCTGCAAGCTTGGCCATCTCACTGCTTATCCCTGTCTCCAGGTCATTTATGAACAGATTGAAAAGCACCGGTCACAGGACATATCTCTGGGGCACACCACTTTTCAACTCTCTCCATTGTGAAAATTGTCCATTGACACCTACTCTTTGTTTCCTGGATCTCAACCAGTTCTCAATCCATAAGAGGACCTGCTCTCTTATCTCCTGACTGTGCAAGTTTCTCAGCAGCATTTGGTGAGGGACTGTGTCAAAAGCCTTCTGAAAATCACAATAAAAGGTGACGTACTTCTGATAATGCTCTGAGATTGTACAACTTTCCCAAGGCCACACAGGGGTAGGGCGGAGAGACCCATCTTCCAGACACTCTCTAGGTGATCTCAGCTTTCCCTTCTATCTGGCAGTGCAATGAGAATTTGAACTACTTCCCCCTCGCTCAGCAGTTTGCCACTACAACCCACTGAGCTATACCAGCTCTTCTAAAAAATAAAATACCAATGCATAAATCTACCATGTACAAACATACAGTATAACATACTGTGTTCAGTGCTGCTATCCCACCTGAAATAGATTTCACAGTGCTGAAAAGTAGAAGATCAAGAAAATGGCAAGATTAGAGAGTGATGTATTTCATTATAAAGAAAAGCTTAAAATTCTGGGTCATTCAAGTTAGAAAAAGAATTAAGAGTAGTCTTAATAATTACACATACACAGTAATCATGGTGTGGAAAGATTAAGTGAAACAAAAATATTCTTTCAATATAGCATTAGAATTTGGAAAACTGATTGCTAGTGAGTTCAGCATTTTCATAGAGAAAGACTTTATAGTATAATAACTTTAAAAAGCATTAGACATATCAGAGAAGATTGAGATGCCAATATGTATGAGGCACAACAGTCAGCAATGGATCTTGTAATGGGTTGGTGAGGGGTTTGGTGCAGTGATGGCTGAAATGCATGTGACTTGAGTTCAGTTTGAAGAGATTCAAGGAGCTGGCTCAAAGCCTTCCATCCTCCTAAGGTCAGTAAAAGGAGTGCCCCAATTGCTGGGAGGCAAGTTGTTTCCATAATTATGTTGTAAACCACCCAGAGAGTGTTCTAGCCCAATGGGACAGTATATAAATTTAAACAACTAGAACAGAGAGAATGAGGAGAACAAGAACATGACAGTCGTTACCATGCCATGTTGTCATCTTTCTGCATGTTTTCAAAGAGTTAGCAGTCGGATAGACCTAGCCAGAAAATTCTTATTTACTTTGAAAGGTTTGCAGGAGAACATTAATCTGAATGATTGGGAAACCACCAGCCAAATAGTGTGTACAAATGTACACTTTAATGCTAGGAAAGTTTTTTTTCAATTGCCAAAGGAGTCATACTGACCTTCTTTACATAACACAATAGACAATGGAATCAAGGCTGGTACATGCTACCTAGTTATTCCAGTTTGCAGTGGGTTGTGTGTGTCTAAACATAATTTATGAATAAGAGCATTTTCTTCAACTGCTTGTTTCTCTACCAACAAGATTCCAAGGTTTGTTTTCTTTGTTTGTTCCTCTGCAAAGCGATAAACAAACTGAAGAAGAAAATGCCTACATTCAGACACTGCAATGGAATACAGAAATCAAATGGTACAAGAGGGTGTGAGCACCAGTACAGCTGTCATGCATGAAAAACCAGGGTCTCTGCGGCTTCCTGGATTGTCATGTCATCACACCCTACCTATTACCAAAGAAGGACAATATGGCAGTGTCATTATATGTGCTTGTACAAGTTTATAAAACAAACAAAAAAGATTTAAATATTAAAACAGAATTAGCCCAGGTTTTGCAGTGTGTAGACTTCTTATCTTACTGTGCTGTTTTCCCCTCTTTACTGTCTTTAAAATATTTGGTCTCATGATTTATGCAGCATTACAAGAGCATGGTTTGCAGCAGCTGATGTATTAAAACACAAGAGCTATTGTATCTTTCAAGTTTTAAGATTCTTCCCCCACACACACACAGACTTTTTGAAATTTTAATACAACTTATCAACAACTTAACAACCACATCAGATATGCATTGTTGCACAGAATCATAAGAATTGCAGAGAATATTGTGGGCTGTTCACTCCCCACCCTAGAACAAATGTATACTACCAGGTGCCACTGTAAAGCATTAGATATATTAAGAGATCCATCACATCCTGGTCATCGCCTCTTCGAGTTGCTGCCATCGGGACGGAGATATAGAGTACTTAGGGCAAAAACAAACCGTCTCAAAAATAGCTTCTTTTTTAGAGCAATATTGGCCTTAAACGGAAATCCTGGACTTTGAAGTCAGCTTATTTTATATGTCATATTTTAGTCATTTTATATGTCATATTATGTGTTGTACCTGTTTTTAAGTCTATGTGAAATGTTTTAAATGAGTTTTATATAGCAGCCACAAAATTTCGTTGTTCCTGAAAGGGGGCAATGACAATAAAGATTCCTATCCTATCCTATCCATTCATGCTCTGGCTACTGGCCCTTCCCTTCCTGATTAAAATGGAAAACATTTTCCAGAACTTCTATGAATTTCCTACTGAAATTTCCACCAGTTGCATTATGACATTTGAAAACTAAGTAGGTTCTAGATGAAATCAAGGCAGAACTGTCACTCAACATTGGCATAATTAAACTAAGGCGATCATAACTTTGTTGAAGCGGCCCGACCCGGCAATGCCTGTCACCTTTGCAGATTCACAGGGATCCAAGAAACCTTTCGCCGAGTCGTGTCGCAGGCAGGGTGATTCCAGCTGTCAAGCGGGCAAGCCTTTCCAAGAAGCTGCAAAGGTAGCGGGCATTGCTGGTCACACTGCAAGAGTGCCTTGCTGGCGACCACAGTGACATGACCACCCTGCCTGCAGCACGACCTGGCACGTTCAGCCACCTGGCTCCTGAAAAGAAAGTGGGGGGCAGAGAGCCGAAGCCGCTGGGTGAAAGACACTCCATGCACCCAAAGGCCTAACGTAGCACAGCGTGGGGAAGTGTGTCCCTGCAGTGGTGACTTTGACTTTTAGGTGCCTGAAAAGGAGGTGGGTGGCATGTAGTCCAAGATATCACAGTGGGGATCCAAAAAACATGGTTTCCCATAGTAATGTATTGAAAACCAATTAATCCATTCCCTTTTTTGACTTTTTCCAGACCTCTGGAATGAATTAATTGGTTTTCAGTACATTCCTATGGGAAACTATGTTTTCATTTATGAAATTTTCGGAATTCTAAATGGCCAGCAGAACGAATTAATTTTGCAAACTGAGGTACCACTGTATCATGAATCAAATATAAGAACATCTCAAGCAAAATTACCTTGATAAAGCCACTCTAGCATATCTTAATAAATCTTTAAAAATGGAAGAACATAGATAACTTTCTGGAAGCTATGCAGAATGCATTAATGTAGCAATAATAAAATAGATCTGCACTACTGCCCATTGTTACTCCCAGACACTGACCAAAGCTAATCCAGCCATGCTTTCTTGTTCTGTTGGAATGACTATATTAGACCAATCTTCTCAGTGCTTACTAAGTGTTGTAGCAGTTCAGCAAGTTCTCAACCATATAAAAACCCAATAAAGAAGTCCAGAACTGTCTAAATCGGTCTGTTTTGGTGACCTACAAATTGATCACAAATATTGTTTAAACATGATTATTTTTTCATGCAATAAATTATGTAGTTATTATTCACTTCTTGCAAAGGCAGTGTTCCTTTTTGGGGAACAACATCCTTCCAGCTCCCAAATAACATTGTTCTTTCAGAGAGGCAAATGTGAATATAGTGACTGTGCTGCTTCCCAGCGGTATGCAAAATCTCATACTGAGTAAAGGTGTAATGTGTTTTTCTTCAGCAGTGCCTCTGATTATCACTAGTGAGAAATGACACAATTTATTCCTTACATAATTCTACCATTGTTAAGAGTGCTCTTCCACAGGCAAATATCAAACAAGACTGGTATCCCCCTCGTTAGGCCTTTACTGGTTGTTTGAATGCTTTTTGCTTCCAGTTTGAGGTGTTGTAGAAGCTCTTTTCTTGTGTTGAAAAATGAAACAAAATTGACTATATATCCCCTTTTCCAATTGGCGTGATATAGAGGGTGTTATTATAGTCTGACAGTTTAAGTGTTTGCATTTACATTTGGCTTCATTGTATTCAGTTTAACAGAGCATGATTAAACTGGATCTTCTCCATTAACAGATACAGTTCTGTCAATAAGTAGGCATAGTTCAATTTAACCCATCTTTTATAAATTGCACACCTGTAAAGGTGGGGTAGAAGATCAGAATTTTCACCCCATGTTATTATCAAAGTTATATGTCTTTCCTTTTTAATTGTCTTTCTTCCTTTAATTTTAGAAAATTAATAACACATTTTAGATAGGATAAAGATACATTTTTCCCCTTTCTTGGTTTACATCAATCTTAAAACTTTAAGAAGCAGCATTAAAGTTTTCTCATAGTTATCATTTTGAGAATAAGGGAAGTAGGTTTGAAGTGGATTCATTTGATGCAGGAGTGGATGGGAGAAGAGTTTAATGAAACAGTGATGCAAAACATTTGATTGTAACTCCAGGCCATCTATTTTCTGCTTTTGGTTATGATCCAGTACAAAACATTATTATAATAACTATGTTTACTGAAATGCTTATGATTTAGTCAAGAATTAATGGCACCTCCCCATATGTGAATCTCTCACTCTTTCACAAGAATAACCCCCAGCCCAGAAAATAAGATTGCAAATACTTTTAAATCCTACTGGAAACCTTTTTTATTTATAATTTCCCACCAAGATGCTCATGTATTAGGTTCACCTCAGTTAAGATGCTCTTGATTTTTTAAATTTCATTTTTATTGCTTTTTACCTTCCCTGTGAAAAATCTCTGTTTTCCATCTTACCTTTCATCAGAGTTCCTTCAATGTTAAGCCTCTGTTCCTTTGTTCTCAAATTTTGCAAGCAAGTCAATGCAATTAAAGCACACAGAGCTTTTGATGTATCAACAGTGTCCTATAAGCTACCATGCTTTTCCATGCCACAGAAAAGACCTTGTAATATTTTCAGTCCCCACTTCCATATTGTTATTTTAATGATATGCTATAACTATGTTTGCTGTTTTACATGATGAAAAGAAATGAGTTGAGAGGCAAGTGAGTTCTTGATGTGTGGCAAGTAAACCAGTTGTGACTGTTGGGAGGTGGGAGGAATGCCTCCATGAAATCTTATTTTCATTGGTTATTTTCCCCAGCCCAATGGGAAAGAGGGAATGCACGTAAGAGTAGGTGGGTGTTGGTTAAAGAAATACAAACTAGAAATACATGTCCCTAGATTAATTTATATTGAGAGGGGTGAGGGCATAGTCAACCAATAATCTGAACATGCACAACTGCTGCCCGTTTCCCTGTTTGTATTTCTTGAACCAACACAGAACACTTTTTGTCTGTTTTGTTTGTTTACCTAGTTCTTTTCAAAGACAACATTAATCACAAAACTCACAAAGGCCAGTATGCGGTTGAACTTTTCTCTTCTCTTATGTGTACGCCAAAATATGGCAATATGATACCACTGATAGCATTACAGTGACTGAGTTGCAGTTGCCCAATGTAGTATCAGAAACTAGAAATGCTACAGCCGGGGTGGGGGTGGGGGTGAATTGCATTCTTGGAGAAACAGTGGAATTGTACCCGCTAATGGGCAAACTTCTTCCGGTCAGTATAAGATATTGAATGGCTTTTTCCTCCTTATGCTGATTTTCCATACCAGCTTTCCTATGAATCTCAAAACCTGCTCTAGTGAGCACTGGCAAACTTTCCAGAGTATTGGAGAGTAGGCAAAATGGGGATGTAGAAGCAACATTAACTTGTGGATTCATCCCTTTGAAACCTGGTATGGTTACCTGAGCATATTTCCCCATTTGGAAAGAAATAACATCCACAATTCTAAGACAATAAGAAAGCTTGTATTTATTAGTGAAATACATTTGAAATAGGAAAGCTGATAGAAGTTCCACTTTTACCTACGTAGGTGGGTGATGGCAGGATGAAAGACGTCCCCTTCCTAGAGGGACAACAGCAAAAGATGGGAAGAATGTTATGTGATCAAACCTAAAAACAGCAAAGTAAGGTTGAAAGAAGGTCAGCACAGTTGACAGCAGGAAAAGGACTGTAGGACGTTCTTCTCTCTTTCACCGTCTTTTCTTCCTACTCTCTAACACAAACACATGCATCTTCCTGATTGTAAGGTGAATCCCCTCCAGCACAAAGCATGTTGTGTGGTGGCATAGAGAGCTGTAGGAAAATCCAAGATGTATTCATGTGAACTTAGGATACCTGGCCAAGAATAAGCTGGGACATTGGTAGCAGTGGGAACAGGGGAAAAATGTCAGTGCAAGGCCAACGTAACAGCCATAACTGACTGATAGCTAAGGGACAGGAAGATTAAGGAAAGAAATCTGATGCATGTTATAGTCAAGGAGTGGATAATTAACTAAATCTGATGCATGAACCTTGTATTACTAGTACAACAAGGAGATGGATAATTTGCTTAACTAATTAGGGGAAAATCTGTACAACATAAAAATGGGATTACTCTTCCTTATCCTATGGGAATTTGTAGGAAATTTGCATAGAAAATTGCTGTTAAATCAAGCAATCACACTATATGGTTTCAGGTGAGCATGTACTTTTAAACAAAGTTGAATTGAGGAGGTATTCCAAGAAAGTGTGTATTGCATCCCATTTTGCCCACCTGCACAACTTGACTCATTTTTTGTCTGTTGTGGCGTGTAGGTGAAAAAAGAGGGCCAGAGCCTGATGATGCAGAATTGCTGAGCCTCAGTAAAAAGCTGGTGGAGAATGCAGTCCTCAAGGCGGTGCAGCAGTATCTCGAAGAAACTCAGAACAAAAATAAACAGAATGATTGTGGAAGCCCCAAGAAAGCAGAGGATGAGGCTATTGGCAATAACAAAGGAAATGAGAATGGCAGTAAAAAATGATGATCAGGAGCCATGGCTCTCCTATCAGTATCCATGACTGTTCCTGGGCTAGCTCTGCTAAATGCTGTGGCTGATCTGAACTGGAATTATTATTACCTGGGCTGTGCCAGTTCTAGAACTCAGTGATGCAGATGTCAATGATGCTGTGAATAAAATATGCTGCTGAGTGCTGCCAGGGAAGGCTATCAAACCCAGACGGAGAGAGGAAAGACAAGAAGGCCGGACAGCTGACCAGCGATGTGTCAGCAGCTTTATTGTGTTCTGAAGTGCAGAAGAACCTCTCCGTTGTGCGCTCTGTGGGCCCTATGGCTGCAAAACAAATGGCAACGGAAGATGAGCTAGTCAAATCTGAAAACAATGCCATGAACTCTTGTTTTGCTGGAATCTAGCAACTTTTTTTACTTGAAAAGAATTTAAAACATTTTGTTGCACTGAAGACAAAAAGGGCCAGTGCTCTGATGTGACACTAATTTTAATCACTGTTACTGTTAACCACTGTATTTGTGAATGAAAATTGTTTATGAATATTATTATGCTTCATTTTTATGTAATATTAATACACATAAATTATATTTTGGCGGAACTATTGCTTTTCTATTAAAAAAAAAGACAAATGGGCAAAATTACGCATTTTCCAAAAGGTAACATCTCTTCATAATGGAATTCCATAATAATCTAGGCAGCAGTTCTATGCAAAACTGTATTGTATGTTTTTCTTTTCTTTAGGAAAGAGCCATGAAGCAGATGTAATAAAAGAAGCTTTACACAAAGAACTGTTGGCCCTGCTGTCCAAATTGAATAAGATAAAGGCAGTTCTAGCAAGTCCAGAGATTCGAAGGAAAATACACAAGGAACTGCTTATAAAGGGACTTGTCAGTGGCAGCATCTGGGAAAGTACTTTGGGTTTTGCATCTCTAGCCTCTTACCTGTAAATTATTTGAGTGTGAAATTCTGTCATCTTTCTAATTAAGCATTTTAAATCCTATTTGTATTGTTTTTGTTGGGAAGGAAAGTGGGGTCTCTGTCAAAAGCTTTGAAAGTAACTGACAAAATAGATTATAGGTTATATCAAGACTCCTTCCTAGAACTGATGGTGGAGAGGGAAGCCTATTGGATTGTACATTTTTCCTGCTGTCAAGAGAAGAGTGCTGTGTTCTGAACATTGTGTCCCTTCACTACATATTACTGGCTACCAGATTCTAACAATCTGTTCTAGAATACCTAACTGATTTCTTGGGAAATGTTATGGTTTCTGACATGCATAGTTCCGGCCAGTGTATTACTAGTGTAACATGTCCAAGTGTCCTGCAGTTATGGTTCAATGTTTTATGACATCTGGGATATGCAGAAAGCAATATGTGGCAAGGGGAGAAATAAGTCATGCATGGAATTAAGGCATGTCACATATCCTATGCACGGACCATTCCTGTGCATTGACTATACTATTCATACCCCCGTCCTGCCACTAGTTCACCATGCAGATAGCAGGGCAGGTCTCTGCCAGTTAACTACAAGTACTGTACTCTGCGATTTGTGGTTATTTCTAAATCAACATCTTACAGACCTGAAAAATATCCAGACACAAATTAGCCAAAAAGTAACTACTTCGGCATTACACTGATTCTATGTGGCAATTCAAATGTGTTTGTTCAAGTGAAATCTGTAAGGATTAAAACAATACTTAACAGTGACTAGAAATGCCTTCTCCTTATACATGTCATTAAGATCCAACCCATGATTCATTGTTCTGTTGTAGATTGTTTAAAAAGTTGTAAGGTAATGTAAAGAAACCAAATGATTTTTTGAGATGTTTTTAAACTGCAGCAAGAAAAAAAGCTTTTTATACTATATTGCTTTTTCTCTAGGTATTACGGCATTTCGTATTAGCAATGTTTACTTTTTTATCAAACCCCAATTTGAAATTATGTACAAATGCCAGTATTTACTGTCTGCTGATGTTTACATGGAAAACATAATTGTTTAAAGATTTCTCAGTATTTATTGCAAAACAACAGAACAGAATAATCTTTATCTAATCATTTTCAATTATGTGCTTGTTTTTATAATCTCGTTTTTCTTGCTTGATATATATAAATCCTCTGATAAATTCCAGACCTGCAAAAATTATATTGAGTTTCTTAATTACTTGTGAACATTACTAATAGTGCATAAATGTTTCAGTTGTCATCTAAGAACACGTGTGTGTGTGTGTGTGTGTGTCTGTGTGTGTGTGTTCTAGTAAAATTATGTCAACCATGTTGTTGAACATGGCAGCATATCTCTTTATTACTTAATGACTCATTTGATTTTTTTGGTGCTCTTATGACTGTGAATTACTCTTGCTGTATCTTCGTCTTCTGTAAATCATCATAGAATAATGGAGTTGGAAGGTGCCTATGAGGCCATTGGGTTCAACCCCCTGTCCAATGCATGAATCCAAATCAAAATAGATCTGACAGGTGGTTATCTAATTTTCTCTTGATTGCCTCGAGTATTAGAATACCCACAATTGTTCTAAGAATTCCTCCTGTTTCGAATACAAAGACAATTAGTCCTCCATAATTTCATCCACCATTTCACCCTTCCTCCACGATCTCAAGAAAAATAATAGACAATATGGAAGTTCTGAGAGTTTTCCTGCCAGTTTCTTCCATACTTTTTGAATCAATTCAACAGGCCCTGAAGATTTGATCTTGTTCAAGGTCATAAAGTATTCCTTGACTATTTCTTTACCATTTTCAAGCTGGAGTCTTGACCCCTCCTCTTGTACTTCACATTTGCTTGTCTTTTGGGTAAAGACTCATCAGAAGTAAGAATTGAGCTTTTTGTCTTATATTTGTCCTCTTATCAGTTTTCCACCCCTGTGCACATACCTTAAGAATGCAGGTGAATGAAGGAAACAATGGAAGAACAAACTGAAGGTTACTGCAAGTTTAATGCACTGTAATTACAGCTGGTTAAAAAGCACACCATAGGGAAAGATGGCAGCTATGTTCTTATGATTTGTGGAGAAATATAGTTGTGTAGATGGCTGCACGGTGAACTCTGCATTTTATGCTGGAGAAAGCTCTCCTTTTCACCATTTAGTTACTGTGCATTTCTACACATGCAAAATGTATTTTGAGGGTAATAGTTGCCTGAGTACAATGTTGATGTCCTTGTTAAATTTTTAAAAAAACCCAAAAATAACATAACACATAACAGTGAAGGTGGAAAAAACGTACAAAGCCATCAAGTCAAACCTGCTGCTTGATGCAGGGAAACAGATCAAAGGATATCTGCGAGGTGGTAGTTCACATTTCATTTAAATACCTCCAGTGTTGGTGCTTTCACCACCTTTTGTGGTAATTGGTTCCACTACCATACTGCTCTAAATATATTGGCTAGCAACTAAGTTACTCTCCGTTGGCATTATATCAAAATAAGGTGCCAAAACAAAGAGATAGATAGCCAAAGAGAAGCATGCTTCTATTGTCCTACTGCCATAAGTGACAAGCAAAACCAAGGCTGAACTCACACACAAATAATGAAGGCTTTGTTTCATGCTATACAGCCTTGAAAATGGAATGCACACCAGAACAAATGTTAATGTTTTCCCCAAACATTCTGAGTTCTCTTTTATCACATGGTGAAACACAATAGACCAGTGTCTGCTCTGCAGCTTGATATTCAGCAGTTATATGTAGAGATGGGCACGACTTGAAAAAAAATTTTTTCAAGTTGGCGTTAGTCGGGCCGGTCCCGTTTCGGGTCGTCTCCGTTTTTCGTGAAAATTCGCAAAAATTAGTCGGTTTGTTTTTTCGTTTTTTCGTTTCCGTTAGTACTGGGTTTTTTGGGGGGGAGCGGGCTCCTGGAGGCACCTCTCTGGGGTGGGTGCCTCCTCTGGCCCGCTATAAGGGAAAGTGGGCTCCTGGAGGCACCCGTGGGTGCCTCCTATCCTCACCCACTAGGAAGGGGAAGCAGGCTCCAAGAGACCCCTCAACATGGGGGTCTCCCCTCCTCGTCTTCTCCCTGCTGCTGCTGCAAAATGCTATGCAATAGCCATATGGATATTGCATAACAGAATGTGCAGACAGTGACTGTGAAGACTAGTGGATGGCACTGAACCCAGAGCCATAGTGAGATGCCTAACTAAGGCTCTCGCACCACCATGTCTCACACAGAAGGGAATTGTACTTGCTGCGTGTAGTGCAATGCAAGCAAGTACATCTGGCTTTAAGGTGGGTTAGTGCAAGGGCTAGGGTTAGGCTAGTGACGGGTAAGGTTACGGTGGGCTAGTGGGTTGCACCTCTGGGTGCCTCTCTCATCCACTAAGAAGACAGTCTGTGACGTATGGGTACGGAGTCAAGGGTTAGGGTTAGGGGGGCTAGGGCAGGTTTTAGGGGGCTTTTTGGCACATCCCAGAAGTCTCCATGGCCAAGTGGCCATGCGATTGGTGGGATGGCTCCAAAAATTTGCATGGTCGTCCACTCCCACATGGCTGGGCACTCGGGCCAGCCCATCATTGCGCAGGTGTAAAAAAAAAAATCAAAAAAAATAAAACCAATGGAGGACAGAGGAGGGGGAGCAAAGCAGAGAGACATTTTGTTGCAAGAAAAAACCCACTGCTACTGTGAAAAATCTGGCAGACTGCAGTTTATAAATTTTCGCGTGTTTCTGTTGTGCTTGTGTGTTTTTGGACCACGATTTCAAAAACAATATTGCGTTCGCCGCCCCATTTTGGATCCCCTGCCCGCAACGCATGGCATGGCGATGGCGACTCGCGAGTCCGGCTGCCCAGGACGGGGGAAAGGCGGGACCCCCCCTCCAGAAACCACCCCTCCGGTAGGTGCCCTGCGCCCTTAGTCAAGCAGGCATTTTTCCGCCTGCTTTTTTGGCCCGGGAATGGGTGGGGGGAGAGTTTAAAAGTTTTTTCCTGTGCCGTCCGTGCCGCTTGCTTGCGCTTTAATTGCGGCGGCCGGCGAGACTGGGCTTTTTGCTGGCTGGCTGCGAGCCTGCGGCGAGTCCCACAGAGCACGGGGGATGGGGGGGGAGGCCGGGGACCTCCAGAAACAACCCCTCTGGTAGGTGCCCTGAGGCACGGCAGGCATTTTTCCGCCTGCTTTTCGGCCGGGAACCGGGTTTTTTTAACTTTTAAAAACTTTTTTTCTGTGCCGCGTGGCATCGCGCGATTGCGCGATGCAAGGAACGAGCAGGACAAATCAGACCAAAATTGTTCGTTCGTCGGTTCGAGCTCGAAGTCTGGCGGAGTAATTCCCGTTACCGTTTCCGTAGAGTAACGGAAAAGAGTAACGGAAACGGGAATACCGCTAAGTCGTGCCCATCTCTAGTTATATGTGTTGCACCCTGTGTGTAACACAAGTGATTACCTGAGTTAATTTCTTGTAGAGGAAAGCAAGTAGTCTTGCCTGACATCTAGGGAACACTGCTCTACACCTCGGGCACAAAAGTGGGAATCTTGGATTTTCTTATCCCCCTCAACTCCAATCACTGGAAAATTGAACCCATTGCTTCCAACTTCTGGAAATGATTCTCAGTAAGTAGACCTCGATTATGAGGTTAGTGCCAGGATGAATTTGGTTTAAATAGATTAGATTTAAATCATGAATCAAAAAATAAACCAGAATCAATCTTGAGGGAGAAATTGGATGAAAAATTACACCTTGCTATAATCTTAATACACAATTAAGATAATCTTAATTTATACTATAATCTTAATTACACAAATTGGTTCAATCTTGAGGGAGAAATTGGATGAAAAATTACACCTTGCTATAATCTTAATACACAATTTTCACAATACATGTTTTTCACTACTCTCTTACCCAATTTGTCCCTACCTCCAGTAACCATCTTTTATGTGTTCTTCGAGGATCTGAAAGGAGAGGCAAGAAATCTGACTTCACATAAGTCCCAAAGGGACAATAGCTAGGGATAATCACTAAATTAATCAGTGGCTGCTAATGTCAATGTGAATGACATTGTTAGTGCATGATATTAATCTCTTAATTTGATTTGATTTAAACTTTCCTATCTTCTCTCCCCGGGTTCTAAGGCTCTTTAGGGTGCCTTTTTGATCTGGAGAAGGCTTTGGCCACCTGGGAACAAGGAGTCTTGAATACTAAAAATCACTGCCTTTGGAAATCAAATGCTGATCCTCAAAAATCAACAAAACCCTCTGCTCTGTCTGGAGTCCTATTACCTATGGAGAGTTTATCCTGGATCTGACCTTTCATATTACAACTGCTGTGGCCTAGTCCCAAACTGTTTATACTGTACTAAAAAGGAAGCCTTTCACTGCACACTCTGCTTCTTTGGGGCACATGAAGGAGATGGCATGGTTGAGTTGCCAGGAACATCTCTTACTTGACTCTTGTTCCTCTATAGCTGTTTCAACTCCTCTCTTTGGGGAACATTCTGTTTTATAAAAAAAACTTATTTCGGTCCTGTGATGCCTGAATACAGTTATTAGAAAAAGGAGATCATATAGCAGTGATGGCAAACCTTTTAGAGACCCAAGTGCCCAAACTGTGATTCAAAACCCACTAATTTTTCGCAAAGGGCCAATACAGCAACCTGTGCCATAGGTTCACCAACACTGCCATATAGGCTTGGTCAGCAGTGGTATTGTAGCTTTGTGTAACATGCACAAAGGTGAACACTTCAGAACACTTCAGAAACATCATTTTCAAAAAAAAAAAGTATGCTTCAGTATATCCATGTTGGTAGATTTCTTGATGGCTTTTGTAACAAAATTGCCAGAAAGAGGTGTGTATCATATGAACACGAATAATTAATGCATGGCCACAATCCCTGTTATCTGTTTTTGTTACAAAAATCTATCAAGTCATTGAATCTTTGTGGGGCAAATAACATTTTGAACTTCTAAAAATGCTACATGTTACAATGTGTTTTGCTGCACTGTCCTTTGATCAATATATTAAAAAAATCACTTTCAGAAATCTCTTCATTTGTAGTCTTCTCATGCTGAATGTCTTTTTAATGAGAACATTTGTACTGAATAAAAGCAAGTCCTAGAGAGGCTAAATTGTACATGTACATCCAAAAAGTAATTAGATCCCTGAGAAGAAAAACACACAAAGTGTCTTTAGTGATGAGAGGATGTTCAAACAAAAAACAAAACAAAAAACTCACATTAACATTTTCCTTTTGTTTTCATTTCATCTCTTCCTGAAGCCCCTATCCTATCATCTCTTCCACTGATAAGATACTTCAGTTTTCACTGGAAATATTACATGCCTTGATTTAAGTTCTGGAATGTTGTCAAGACATACAACAAGCAGCTTGATAGTTCAAAAGTCATTAACACAAATCGTTTGTAGCTGTAGAAGATGAAGATGAAACTGGGAAATGAACTTATGCAAGAAAATGAATATACCTTCACCCTCTTTCACATTTAGTATTATTAATATTTAATATTTTCAGAGCACTTGTCATTAGGTTTAAAATAATATGTGCATAACTTGGTATATGAACTGCTGCAAGGGCCCATAATTGATCCATAGATCAGTCATGTCCTTGCTATACCAGTTCCAAGGGCAGATATAACTACAAAGTTGGATCTACTTCATTTCAAAAGTTGCTACACAGAGAAAGCAATCATATCAGTGAGAAGCCTAAGTAATGTTATTATAACTCTACTTTCCTATTTGCAGTGGATGTTTCACATGGGGTGATTTGTAACATTTAACCTCAGTTTGAAGTGGTAGAAAAGAAAGGCACCACATGTTCTTTCTGGATACTGAACTATGTGTAGTGCGTGCAGATGGGTGTGTATGTGTGTGGATAACTAAAGATACACAGACCTTTCTTGATAAGCTGAATTTCCTTGTTTTGGATATTTGCATGCTATCATTTGTTCAAACAAGCCAGTGAGCATTAATAATCCTCCCCCATGAAGTTTAATTTCTGTCAGAAGAGAGGCAGAATGAGTGAGTGGTTCACACCATTTGTCCAAAAGGCCATCTAGGAAAGTTGAAAAGCAACTCTGACTGTTTCTACAATGGCAGTTCATATTCAGAGAGTTTTTTCCCATCATCTGCTTCCCATTTTTAAAAAAATTGGTATTCTGTAATATGGAACCTTTTGTTCAGAAAGTGTGTGTTCCCTACAATGCCCCCCTTTGTCACTGCTTATTAGTCTAGATACCAGCTTCGCTCCATCAGAGCTTGGTTCAAATCCAAAGCTCCTAAAACATGGATCATCTGTTAGCAGTTGTATCCTGTCTCTCTATTTCCAGAGCAATGTTGTAGAATCAGTCCAAAGATAGAGAAGTGTTGTACAGAAGAATAAATGTAAATAAGAAATGTCCTCTCTGGTGACTTCTGGTTCTCAATTAACCAGAATAATCTTCATGAAAGCATATTTCCAGTACACACTTGTGTGGGATGGTACCTGTATCTAGCAACTCAGTGGTTGTCATGGAGAAGTAAATGTGTGTTTTGTGAACAGTGTAGAAGCAAAACCTTCCTTTCACAGTATTCTTGCTTGCTGCACTGTGTGAGAGAGAATATATGCACCAGATTCAACTATAAATAAAGCAGGATTTGTGGCTCTAACAACGAGTAAATAATAAGGGTCAAACAACCTTATTTACATTGTTCAGCTGTGTAAGTACTTATTTTCTCTTAACACCTAAGCCAGAGTTTGGGAAAAGTATGGTTTTTTGGACTACTGCTTTCAGCTATACAGAGAACATGCTGGCTAGAGGCTTCTGGAAGTTGAAGTCTAAATATGCAACTTTCCTGGCCTCTAAACTAAGCATGCGAAGCTTAGCATCATTTAAAGAACTTCCACAGATAATGCCTAGTGTTGTTTTGGACTACACCTGCCACAGTCCCTTACTGTTGGCTGTGCTAGATGGAACCTGTGTAAGCTTAAGTTCAAAATAGCCTGAGGGCAAAGGGTTTCACCATCTGTACCCTACACTCACAGAAAGTACTGTTTTTCTGAGTTTCATATAAAAGTCCTTACATCCTCTGATTGAATCTGGTGTCTACTACATGTAAATGTTAAAGGTATATAACCCTATTATACATATAGGAATATGTTATGTTGAAGGAAATATCTAAACCACTAGCAGAGATTAGCAGCATTATGGAAGAATAAATGCATTTAGTGATTAAGGAGCTAGGAGACAAATGAACAAGACAATAGACTTAGTAAAAAACTTATATTACATATGTACAGATGACAAAGAGTAATATATAATAACAATATACAAAGCACAGCATAACAGAATGGGGAAAGCTGCCTCTCACCTTGTGTGTGTGTCTTGTGTCGTTACAGTCGTGACCGACTCTTCGTGACTCCATGTCCATGGAGTTTTCTTGGCAGGAATACTGGAGTGGTTTGCCAGTTTCTACTCCAGGCGCCTACAGCACCTGGTATTCCCTGGTGGTCTCCCATCGAAGTACTAACCAGGGCTGACCCTGCTTAGCTTCCAAAATGGCGAGATCAGATGTGCTTAGGGCATCTAGGCATCTGCCTCTCACCTTAGGCAGTCCCAATTTACACTGGTTTGCATGATACCTATATGCACAAAGCAATATGGTATTGTAAGACAATCACACACTACATGGGATGAGGGGATTTAGCTATACCACCTGTGCCTAATCATCCTGACCTAGTAGAGATTATTCTTTACACCTGTGACCTAGACCTAATACACATTCTTGTCTAGCCTATGACATAGCATTTTACACAGGATCCATTTTCTAATATGTTAAATATATATTACAGACTTTTTGTCAAAAACTGCAATCCTTAACAGTAAAAATATGCTTCCACACTAATTTACATAATATCTGCCCTCCACGTGTAAATACCCACAGGCTGGCTTCCTAACTGGCAAATCCAGAACAACAATTCCTACAAATATGTCACAGGCACCCTTGGAAAATGTGAAATTCTACTGCAGTGGTGCATCTCTCATGACTTAAGCAAGCAGGTCATCCCCAAAGCAAGAGGTCCACTGCGACATATTTACAAGTGGTGTAGAGTGGAGGGAAGGGAGCCAAGTCAGAACTTCCAATCAAACTGGCTGAGTACTGCAGGACAAGTACTGTATATACTCAAATATAAGTCTAGTTTTTCAGCCCTAATTTTGGCCTGAAAAAGGGGGCCCTTGACTTATATTTGGGTCAATACTTTTAGCCACTGAGGCAAGTGCTTGGGTCGGTAGCTAAAAGTTATTTTAAACATTGTGTGTCACTTCTCCTGAACCCCCTCTGCATCACGGGGGAGCGGCGCACAATGTTTAAAATGGCTTTGAGCCACTGAGGCAAGTGTTTGGGTTGCTGGCTAAAAGTCTTTTTAAACAACGTGCACCACTTTTCCTGACCCCCCTCTGCATCACGGGGGAGCGGCACACAATTTTAAAAATGACTTTTAGCTACCAAGGCAAGTGCTTGCCTCAGTGACTAAAAGTCATTTTAAACATCACACACCGCTCCCCCAGCTCACAAAGGAGGAGCTGCCAGGCCCTGCTGCATTTCCCACCCTAGACTTATACTCAAGTCAGTAAGTTTCCCCAGATTTTAGCGGTTAAATTAGGGCCCCCGACTTATACTCGGGTCGACTTATACTCGAGTACATACGGTACTTTGGGATCATAATCTGGACAAGTACTTTGGGATCAAAAGTCCTTTCCAAAATCACTGTGTTCGTTTTCTTTGTGTACTTCCAGCAATAGTTTCTTTGCACAGATGCAATATTTTAGTGGGTTCTGGTGGTACACAGTTTGGAAATTACTATACTATATTAAAGTGTGAATCTTAGAAATGTACGGTACACAGCATTATGCAATGGTACAAAAGACAAAGTGCTGTGGTTGTCATGGGCACCACTATCTCAACATTCCATTTATTACTATTCAGAAACATGTTTTGGCATTAATAAATTGTACAGACAAGTAGATGTACTCTGTGCTCTATACTAAGGCAGTTCTCTAGCTCCAGTACTTCTGAGCTGGTCTAATTTCTTTTGACTAAATACAACATTGGAGTAGTCCTAAGCTAACTGGTTCCATTGCCGTACTGCTCTAACAGTTGGGAAGTTTTTCTTGATCATTCCAACCAAATTCTGGCTTCTTGTAACTTGAGCTTGTATTATGCTGAAAAAGGAAGGAGGCTTTGTGCACCTACTATAAAACTTCAATATTTTCGGTTCCAGATAAGAACAGCCTTCCATTTGATAAAGATGAAATGGGCAAGCCTTAGACAGAGCCTGCCACTTGTTATAGAGACCTTTGGGTAGTGGGCGGCATATAAGTTGTAAAAATAAATAAATAATAATATAAATAAATAAATAGAATATGGACACTTGATGTTACTGTTTAAGGAACATTGTTACTTTATGTTACTGTTTCTTGTGTAATTATATAACAATACAGTATATAAATCTGTGAAGCCTAGTACTAACACATTACTGTTGTAAGCTGTACTGTTATCTTAACTGAATAGTAAAACAGAAACATAATTTTGTGTTTTACACAGAGTTTTGTATTGGTGTCACTTTATTCTCTCTGTGCTCCCTTGTTAATGTAGCAGTTTGAAAGACTGAACCGCAAGAGGGTCCCTGAAATACCTGAAAGCCTAGGGGCCTGGCCACGGGTGTGGGTACAGTGGCTCTGCTTGGCTGAGCTTTAGCCTCTCTCACCAGGGTGCTTTGTTACAAACAATTCCATTCTGTCTCAAATCTAAGATTTTCAAGATGACTGCCCACTCTGTTGCACTGTATGGCACAGAGTGCTGGGCAGCAACAATGGACGTAGAGAGCCGCCTCCATGCCATGGAAATGCATATGCTCTATTGGATATCAGGTATCTTCCTATTTGGCCACATCACAAATGATACTACCGGACAGCAACTAGGTGTGGTATCAATAACAGAGAAGATGGGAGAAAGCCTGGCCCCACTGGTATGGAAATAATAATAATAATAATAATAATAATAATAATAATAATAATAATAATAATAATAATAATAATAATAATAATAATAATAATAATAATAATACTTTATTGTCAAAGTAAAGCATGTGTAATGAGATTAGCTAAGCCTCCCTCATACATCCCACCACAACACAATGAATCCCACTAATAACCATACAGCCTTGTTGCACTTTGAGGACTTATCACATAGCACACCAGCCCCACAAGTCTGTCATACTATGTTGACATGGAGTTATTTTCCATTTTAAAATCTGACAGCCCATGGGTAGAAACTATTTTTCAGCCTGTTGGTACGGCTGGCTGTACTTCTATATCTCCTGCCTGATCGTAAGAGAGTAAAAAATTGCTGACCAGTGTGTGTCATCCCTGAGAATGACATGCCCTCAGAGCAGCGCCTTCCACCATCATAGAACAGAGACCTTGTCAATATTGACCTTGTCCATAAGGACGTCCAGATCATCAGCCTGTGTCCTGAAGATGCAATCAATCAGGCAAAGTGGCATTTTTGTCTGCCACTTGTCTCCTTGCCATTCTTTTATTTATGTGTTTACTGACTTTTTTATTTTATAATGATGTTGTATTTAACTTGTTTATTGTGTTAAAACCACCCAGAGTTCCTTTTTGGAAGGAATATAAGCCCTAAAATAGGAAGGAATATAAGCCCTAAAATTGGAAGGAGTATAAGCCCTAAAATAAATAAATAAATGAATAAATTTCAGGAGCCAAAAAGCTGACTCCACGCCTGTGGAAAAATGCTAGGAAGAATGCTACTTTGTCCACTGTGTTTGCTCTCTCTTCAGCATTCTCCTCTGCCTTGCCTTGCAGTTCTTCCCCTTCAAGTGCTTTCTTGGTGGCAGTGGCGGTGGCAGCTGCTTGATAATTTTGTCTGTATACTCGTCACCTTCTCATACAGCCTTAAGTGTGGCCACTTCCTGCTCCAGTTATTTCACTCTTTTTTCAACGGTGCAATCCATTTACAATTAATGCATTTTATGAACATTGTGTTCTCAAGAATGAAGACAAACATTGCATGCACTTTGCAGGTCACTATCACTGAAGTGTTTTTCGCTCCATAATACCTGTTATCTTTTTTTACATTTTTGTTTATCTTTTGAGTGTCCTTTCCTTTGTCTTGTCTGCTTTGAAGGATTCTGGAAAAGTCCAATAATATATAATACCTATATCCAGGAACCAAAAATGTTGGGGCAGTCTATTATCAGGTATTTGAGAAGCTTCTACCTTACTTATCTTAGAATCACATAATCTTAAATTGGAAGAGATCCTGAATATTTTAGACACTATAAAATATTCCTGAAAGATCATTCAGAATTACCTCAAAGTTTAACATGCTAAAGCTGTCAAACACGAAGTCTGCTACTAATCCTCCATAAAACAGAATTATCAAAGGCTCAAAATTACTGACAGCTCATTCAGTGCTTTTTTAAAAAAATGGTGCCTAATGATTGGTGAACAATCGCTTCTCTAACAATTATATTTGTTCTCTATATATGTGAATAATGTTCACATTATAGAGTTACAGCATCCTGTTCCAACTTGATTTTGGATCATATGTTGTACACTGTAACTCCATGAACACACTGTTGACCTAGACTGGCCCTTATTCAATATTTAGTATTCCCAAGTCGGTCTTCTGTATGCTATTTTTGTACCAATTTCCTTCTTTCATAATTTTGCATGTGGCATGCTGTGTCAAAGCAATGAGCAGGCAGTGTCATGCTTTATGAACACAAACATATGCTTGGTTTTGTGCCTAAATTCTTCCTAATGTTTGGGCCATTGGCTTTTCAGCCTGGATGCACAGTTCTTTCTTCCTGATGCTAAAGTAATTTATGCCATTCCATAGCATGCTGGCTCACAGCAGAATGCCGTCTGTCACTATTTGCCTTGCCTAAGCAACATTAAATCAATCACGGATAGCAATTAGATGATTTTAGGGCTAGAGTCATTTTCAGGTAAAATATTCATTTCAAGTAATGAAATCTACTTGACTAGCACCTTCTGTTACAACAATTTGAAATAAATATGAGTTTGGACAGGGGTAAGCAATTTGCAGTCCTCCAGATGAGTGCAGCACCCATGATATTTACCCACCAACTCTGCTAGCTAAGGAAGTTGTTAGTCCAATAACACCTAGAGTTGTCCATCTGTAATGTAGAATGATTTCATAACTGGAATTGAGAAACTCAGAATACCTTATGCTGCCACGGTAGGGGTTACCAGCTAGCCAAGATGGTGGTGATAGCATTTTTGGACTGGCTTCTGTCCATTTAATGAAGCCTTGATGTGCAGAAATCAACAGGTGAGGTTCTTTATGCCATGGAACTAATTAAAAAGGATCATCTGCCAAGTGCTGCACATTAAATTGCTGCCGATGAAAGAGTGGTAGCGAGAAGGTTCAAAATCAATCAAAGTTGTGTAGCACCAAAAGAGGCTCATCTGGTCTGGAAACTGGTGGGAGTACCAGGGAGGCTAGGAGGGGGAACATTTAGACCTCCAGATACTTTGGCCTATATCATTACAGCATCTGTTACACTCTCTGACCCTCATTGTGTATCCAAGAGTGGGAAACATCTGAATCTATTGAATAAGCAAAATAAAATGTTACAGAACCTAATAGCTATATGTATCTATACTGCATGTGTCTGTCCTTTTTTTCCTGATGTGTTTGCTGCCTGATGTACTGTACTGTACATGTTGCAGGATTTGGAGGCCATTGTAGAGTTCATCACCATGTGTTTTAGAAAGTCCAATAAAAATGCAAGATGAAGAAAATCAAAAACTTATCCTGTATTAATGTAATTGTTCAAGGACGGTATTGTAGCATACACTGTATGTTATGAAACACCTTGTTCTTGGGAAAAAGCAAAATGCAAGTATTATTGCTACATTTATTCGCAATAAAATAGAATAGTCACCATGGTACTCCCACGTTGTTCAGGATATCAAACAATGCCATGACGGTTTGGGATAATATTCCCTTGATTGGTCTAACATCATCCTGATTAAAGTCCCTACTTTATTATGATATATGGGTCAGCTCTAATTTGAGATCTCCCTGTCTTTCTGTCCTCCTAGCAATTTGATATAACAGAAGAAATTAGAAGGGGGTGGAAAATGAAAGATAATCATAAGTAATGAGAGGCTTAGCAGAAAGGTTTATCCTACAGAACCAGAAACACATGTCAAGCGATAACATTTAGTTCCTTAATTGGCTCTATAGGTCCTTAAGGAGTAATTCTAGCATAAGTTTTGTTTCTATTTTCATTGCACAGTGAGTTAACCACACAGTTTTATGCCAGTCATGAGCCATGCTTTGCTCTCCATGAAGCCATCCTTAAATTTCTTTCCAGAGTGGGTGAGATCATAGGTTCTGTTTGTAAAGCATCCCAGGGCTGCCTTGAACATACGCCTCTCCTTGTGCTCACTGTAGGGGGGGAAAATCCCTTATCTCTACTAATAATCCATGTACAGCAAGTAATGCCTGATCTCATCTTCCCTGGATGCCAGTTTAATCTATTTCAATGTTATCATGCCAGCATCACCTGTCTCCAGGGAAGGCAGTGCTGATGCACTAAGGCTGCACACAGAAGGTCAGTGCACAGAGAAGAAAAGCTGAAGTGTTCCCTTCCCCAGAAATGACTCACCGGTGGAGAAAAGGCTTGATTGGTAATAATCCCAGGCAGATGATGCCCGTTTAGATCAATTCTATCCTTGCTGCTGGCTCTTCCTTTCTCCCTCTAGCTTCTTATCCATGCAATCTTGAGATGCTTATTTCAGGGCCACATACACCTTCTCAGGAAGGAGCAATGTCGATTCATAGTGACCTCAGCTGTTTTACAAAAGTCAAGCCCTGGTGCATTTTTTCAAAGTGCCCCTTGGTGCGATTTTTAAACTGCACCAGGGCTTCCATCTGGCTGGCCAGTACCAGGAGACTTCTCAGCTACTGACAGTGCCAGGTTGGGGCTCGATGTTAGGATGCTGGTGCTGCCCCTAAGGCAGGCATGTCCAAACTTCGGCCCTCCTGATGTTTTGGACCACAACTCCCAGAATTCCAAGCCTGTATTTCCAATGGAAAAGGACTGGGAATTGTGGCCCACGACATCTGGAGGGCCAAAGTTTGGACATGCCTGCCCTAAGGGAAAAACAGCACCATAGAGAGGCTGGCTGGCAACATTGCTTTTGCTCAGGGTTGGGGCAGCTCCTTTTTCCTTCCAGGGCAAGCAGGCGAGGCTGCCCAGACACTGCTCATTTTCCCACCCTCTGAACAAAGAGCTGGAGGAGCAAAGTGATGCAACACCGGGCAACGCACACATGGTCCTCATATTATCCTTGAATGTTGTATTTTGAATTCTTACTCCCCTTTGGAAAAATGGTCTATCGAACAGGCAATGCTGTGGGGGAAACGAAGCTGTCGGCAGGAGAAAACTGGCTTTTTCTCTGGATGCGTTCCGCTTTATGGAAGCCAAATTCAAAACATTGGCGTGTTTAAATCGCACCCTTTCTCAGAGCTTTCTAATTATGGAAGAACCGTGGCTGTTAATGATTAATATAATGATCTGCAACAACTTCCGTGAGAACCGAGGCACCAAAGGCATAATGTAAGTGAAGTGGAAATAAAGGAAGCAAAGGCATTAAGTAGGACAAAACAGACGGCTCTTGCAATGGAGTGATTAAGGAATGTAGCCTTCAACGAAGCCAAGCCCAGCTCCAGGATGGATAAGGAGCCCTTTCATGCCACAGTGTTGTGAAGTTCTAAAGCGCGCACATAATTGCAAGGTCTGTGAAGATTCTCAGTCATCCAGGTGCGTTTATCTGGGAGTTGAGTCATGGCTACTGGACTTCTTTTTTGAGAGATAGAAACGTTTCGCTGTTCATCCAAACAGCTTCATCGGTCTGAATACAGCTAGTGCAAGAGACCTTCTTATAGTCAGCTTGACCTCTTGTCCCCTTGTCTGATTGGCTCATAAGATGAACAAAGCCTGAATAGGCTCGTTAGGGAGACATTAGTGTCCATGGCCTTAAGGTAAACAATGGCCTAAGGTGCTGAAACCCATCAAGAATGGGTCGTTAGCTGTCAAGAATGGGTCGTTAGCTGTGACCTGGTGGTGAAGGCTCCTTGATTTGCCTGGGTACTGTGGAAAGTACAGCCTGGTAAGTAGCAGCTAGACTATGCCGGAACCCCCCACCTCTGTTGAGGGAGGGATTTTCAATGCTGACATGAATGGCTTCCCTTACTCCTCTCTCAAACCACCTCTCTTCTTTGTCTAATATGTGTACATCCTCATCTTTGAAAGAGTGGCCTTTTTCCTTCAAATGGAGGTGTACTGCTGATTCTGGTCCTGAGCTGTTACCTCTCCTATGTTGGGCCATTCTTCTGTTTAATAATTGCAAGGTCTCACAAAGTACAGCTGCCTTCTGCTAGCTTTTATTTAAAACAATCAAACTGGAAATTATAGAGGGGGGGAAACATACTCGGGGGGGAAAATGGATGGAGCCACATCTGGGACCCATAGATTGGGTGTTACTGAGATGCAGCTGTTGTGAGCAGCATGCTCACTGGGTATGAAGACAAGAGTCAATTAGCAGAAGAATAGAAAATGCAGTTCAAGGTGGGCAACTGTGATCTGTACATGCATGCATTATTAACGAGGTCTGAGCTAGCAGTCAGGGACCAGCAAAGTCTGTTTTTATCAGGACAATATTAGGTTTGTAGGTAGATAACAGTGAAATGAAAACATGGACAAAACGAGCCTCAGCTGTGGAGCTGGAGAATCTCATCTTATGGATCATTAGGAAAGGGGTCAAAAACAAATAGGCTGTAATGCCTTCCAACAAACCTACAGGGTAAACCCATTTGGAATACTATGCACAGTTCTGGTTGTGGCCTTTTAGGGAGGATGATATTTGAAAGTGAGGTCAGCGCAGAAAAAAGCAACCCAAATGTTCAAGTGTTGAGAGCAATTTTCCTATGAGGAAAGGATATAATCGATGAGGTGGGGGAATTGCCTAAGGAAATAAAAATGGTAAAAGATGGGGAAACATAATAATGGCTTATAAAAAATACTCATGGTGGGAAGAAAGCAGATAGGGAGAGGGTTCCCCACCCCACCATTCTGATGACCCCAGAACGGAGGGTGGCCTAATGAAGCTGAAAGGTAGGACACTGAGGAAAAACAAAATGATGCTCCTATCTAATATGTAACTACAAGGCATAGTCATGTGCTGCTACAAGATGTGGTAGTAGCTGCCAACTTAACTTTAAAAGGCTGTGAGGGAAATTTGTGAAGGACAAGTCTACCAAGGTTGCTCATGATGGCTGTGCTGCAACTCCAGGATCCGAGGCACCACCATACTGCTGAGTACCAGTTGCAGGGGAATAATTTCACTGGGGAAGGTTTATTGCCCCCCTGCCCCATCCTACATTATTATTATTATTATTATTATTATTATTATTATTATTATTATTATTATTATTATTATTATTATTATTATTATTATTATTATTATTATTATTATTATTTAACCACACAGCTATCTACGCAGGATTTTATATTACCAATCACTAGTCGAACGCTTCCCAAGCGTTTAGGACTCAGTGATGTATCGACAAATTATGCGAGCAGATCCCAGTAAGGTGGCTTTCTGCATCTGACTGATGGTGACTTTGTCCACTCCAATTTCTTCTAGATACTTGCTTAGGTCTTTGGGCACCGCACCCAGTGTGCCAATTACCACTGGGACCACCCGTACTGGTTTATGCCAGAGTCTCTGAAGTTCAATTTTGAGATCCTGATATCGGGTAATTTTTTCAAGTTGTTTCTCAGTGACTCTACCATCTCCTGGTATAGCAACATCAATGATCCACACTTTTTTCTTCTCCACAATTATTATTATTATTATTATTATTATTATTATTATTATTATTATTATTATTATTATTATTATTATTATTATTATTATTATTATTATTATTATTATTAACAACTTATATGCCGCCACTACCCAAAGGTCTCTGGGCGGCTTCCAATCAAAGAATTAAAACAGTTAAAAACATCAAACAACATGAGGGTCTTCCACAGGCAACTGTTTGGTCAGTGTGGGAGTATGATGCTGGACTAGACAGGCCTTTGGTCTGAGTCATCAGGCCTCTTCTCGTTGCAAAGTACATACGTTTTGATTTACCACGGCCAGGATCCAACCATGAATGAGAGGAACTGGGCAATAAAGGACTTGAAAGTCATAATTTGCAGAATACAGTTAACATATAATGAAATGTAGACATGATCATGTATTTCCAGCTGATTTTGCTGCCCACTGTTCCTTTGTGTTCCAATCAAACAGCAACTGCTGACCTCTGCTGCTGCTCATTGTTTTTACCTTCCCTCTACATGCCCAGTGGCTGCAACAATCCTGACACAGCAAAGTAGTTTGAGTACTAGCTTGGGCATTGAGCCTGGGCACTGCTAGATGGTGACCCGCCTAGCCATCGGAACCAGGTCTAGCTGCTAATTGATTACTACTGTGAGTTCTTGTTTACCAGCTCCACATCTGTGGCCGTGAAAGAGCTCAGACTCCCAGCATTCTATGAGGTTGTCTCAGCAACTAAAGAAGAATCACCAGAGGCGGTTTCCCATTTGCAGTGCTGCTAACTACAGAAGGAATCCCAAAGCAAGACAGTAAAAAAAAAAAAAATGCATCGATAGCAAATTGTATGCAGCTAGAGGTCGATCAAATCATAGTTCTGCCAAGTCAAATCACTGGAGATTCCTTCTGTTAGTTCTTGCATTCTTTATGATGTGCTGCCCTGTTTTTCACTTTGATCGTTTCCATAAAAGCTGGCATATTAATAAGCTTACTTTGAAAAATATTAGGCTGTGCCTTTAGGGGGCACAAAGAGCTAGCAGCAAAAATTAAACAGGTCAGATTTGTGTTGGGTTCAAAAACCATTGCCAGACCATATAAAGTGTTCTACTTACATATCGCCCCATACCACTTCGAGTAGTCTCTGGGCAGTTTGCAATTTTTAATTACAGTACGCAGGCTACACATTCCCCCCACCCAGCAAGCTGGGTACTCATTTTAACGACCTTGGAAGGATGGAAGGCTCGAGTCAACCATGAGCTGGCTACCTGGGATTGAACCCCAGGTCATGAGCACAGTTTTACCTGCAGTACAGGCATTTAAATACTGAACCACGAGGCTATAATGGGTAGAAACACAAAATTCAGTGTCCCCCTTCTACAAATGGGCGATGTTGACTGAGGTATTCTGGGTGACGTAATCCTTAGCTTGCCAGAAAACTGCACATTTTATGTCCATCAAATCATTAGGAGTTCTAGTCTACATAATCTGGGGAGATAAAGGTTTGTCTTTATCTTCACAGGTGAGAGTGAAAAATTTCTTTTTTTTAATATTTTTATTAAAAATTTAAACAACACATAAATCCCCCACAACACATTGTGCTTAATTATCCACCACCCTCAGGATTATATAACAATATACTCTATAACACTGTATAACATTTCATAGAGTGAAAATTTTCAAAAAGCATTCTGGGACTTTTACAAAGAAAATCCATAACCTTCCCCCCCCCCCACAAAACATAAATTCTTTGAACAAAACTCACATTTTGTTTTTTTCACACCCAAAGGAAGTTTTTTTTAAAAAAAAAACTTGCACCAACTCATATGCAAAAATTCCTATGCAAAATGAAAGGCAAAAAGGAAAAAAGATGTTTGACTAATGCTTCTAATTGGGATGAGAACATTTGCAAGCCTTTATTACGCTGTCACCATAGTCACTGCAAATAAAAGTGTGTGTGTTTTAAAAACTTTATTGAATGAACATGGAAACAACAAGAACTAAATAAAAGCACAAATTACAGTATTTCACTAGAAATGTATAATAATAGTTCCTTCACACCATTGTAATCTGTATGAGATCAAAATGTCACAGCAAAGATTGACACACAAGGCTGGTGTAAAATATATCTTGTTATTCTGCTTAACATCCCACAAGTCACATAAAATGTACTGTGTGCAGTAATGGCTATTTTCATGGCGATGACAAGAAATATATTCCCCATAGTTTAGGCCAGATGAAATGTTAATCTTCAATATTGGCAGCAATATCATTTCTGCATTAAGATCTATCAAGCAGTCTTATCTTTTATACTAACAGTTAATCCCCAATCATAACCAAATGGTTTATTAGTAGGAATGAAACCTTCCTTTGTTTAAGCCAGGGGTGCCCAAACTTTTTGTAAGGAGGGCCAGATTTGGAGGCTGAGAATGTGTCAGGGGCCGGTTGCTCCCCAACCCTGCCACCCCACTGCAAGCCCCACCCACTGACCCCTTGCAACCCCACCCGCAGGAAGGAAGGCGGGGACCAAGGGAGGGAGGGAGGGAGGTGGAAACCAAGAGAGGAAGGAAGGAAGGTGAGGAACAAGGAAGGGAGGGAGGGAAGGAGATAGGGACCAAGGGAGGGAGGAAAGAAGGAAGGTGGGGACCAAAGGAAGCACAGGGAGCCGTGGCCACAGGTTGCCCCTTGGAAAAGGCGATCTGTGTGACCTTGCACCCCCCAAACTCCCCAGCGGTGGCGACGGCTCGCCCACCAGCCCACCCCAAAGCTCCTTGGCGGTGGCAGAGGCCCGCTGCCCTGCCCACCCCCACACACATTCCCCTGCGGTGCCGGTGGTGGCAGACCGCCCGTCCGCTCGTCCGCCCAAGCTTCCCAGCGGTGTCAGTGTTAGCAGAAGACTTTTTTAAAAAAATGGGGTGAAGGAGGGGGAGGGAGGGGCGGGCCAGCCAGCCGCGGGCCACTCAGAATGGCCTGATGGGCCGGATTTGGCCCCCGGGCCGAACTTTGAGCAGGCCTGGTTTAAGCCCTGGTTTTAAAAAAAGATGATTGGAATGGTTATAAATGCTTTTGATGAGCTGGGTGAAGTTATAGAAGAAAGCATATAAATGATTAATCAGGTTGATGTCTCAAAAGCAAAGATCATCACAGGACAATCTCAACCAACAGTGTATGACAGCTAATTGTCAGCCGAGCTGCTTCCTAAACACTTGTCCTCTTACAGCTTACTTTATATCAAGCAATGAATAAAGTCAGGAGAGCTTTGTATGTGACCTTTTATAGCACAAAAGCTAGTCCTTATTCCTGTTTGGCAAACGGAAGAAGTGGACTTGTCCACGAAAGCTCACATTAAAAGATAGCAGCTGTTCTTTAAGGTGCCACAACATTTTTGTCTCTTAGTTTTTGTTGTTTTTGCCTTATATACTAGCACCAACTATCATGGCTACTTATTCCTGTTTGGTTATCTCTCTCCCACCCTCAGCCCTGAATTTACAATAATGTGAGGGAGAGATGGAAATTCCACTTGCTGCCCCCATCCCTACAGCTGTCATAGCTGAGAATCTCGTAGCGAGGGACCTGTCCCATAAGTGTGAATTGAAAGCTGAGATGGGCATGAATCAGAACAAGGCCATTTCATGACAGTTTGTGGTTTGTCAGTGTCAGTGAGCCATGAACCATGATGCATTTTTTTAAAAAAATAAACACCTTCACAATTTGTTCAAGGGGAATGCAAAAAAAAAACCCACCTCTTTAAAGAAAAGGCAGTGATTGAAGCAGGCTCATACAGAGTGAAATCCAAGCTTTTGTGGGGCTTCAGCATGCCAATAGGTCCAGATCAGTGACACAGTTGTACTTTGGAAGTTTAGACATTCATCATAACAGTTCCCGTAGCCAGCCTTGCCCACAAACTAATGAGTTTATTTGAGTCCATATCAACAGATAGGGAGCTTATCCTTTGGAAAGGTAATGGCTGTTAATTGCTGGTTGAAGGCCAAATCATCTTTGCATTGCAGTATGGATGGCTTGCAACAATATACAGTTCATGGGAATTGCAGCCCAACTATTGTCTTAGATTCAATGAGTGTAGTAAGTGATACGATAGACCTTTATACTTCGAACCTGGACCCACTATCCGTTACTTGACACATTTGTTACTTCTGTCTTCAGTCTGAGATGTCAGTCTCCATCTGCATGTGGCCATTTGCTTTAGTTTATTTTTCTTCCTTCTCTTTGTCTCAGAAAGGAGGCCTGGAGGCAGGTGTCTGTGAGGCAGTAACCAAAGCCCAGAGGGTAAACTGAAGAATTGTCATGATGTGAATTAAGAGTCTGTCCACCATCCAAGGCCTTACTGAGTCAGCAATTCATTTAGAGATGAGGCCAAGGTTTCGTCATGAGGCAGTCCATGTCAGGTTGTCTGGTGGTCCCTATCAAGATAATAAGGCATGGAGAACAAAGGAATGAAGCTAGACAGGAAGATATGTTGGCTCTTGACTCTCACCTGGGTGCTTGGCTTTTGTTTTTATCTGCTGGCAGTGTGAATGCCTCCCCACACTAACCATGTGTACCACTGCTGCACTGCTTGTTTTAAATTCCCCACGGTGCATTTGGTGTCCCCCCAGAGCATGTTGCTCCCCAGAGACATAATGGGCAATGTATAGGCCAGCACAACAGTAACACTTACCAGTATGAGACTGGTGGCTTCTCCTGCCTCTCCTGACTGCTGTTGATCCTACTCATTCCACTTTACAGTGGTACCTTGTATAAAGGAATTAATTCGTTCCAAATGAAATTATGTTAAGCAAATTTTCTTTTATACAAATTTCCCAAAGGAATGCATTGAAAACGGAGTAATCCCTAATCGCAACCATTTTTATGTTTTATGGATTCGCCCCGTAGGCAATTCTGTTGCGCAAATTTCCTCTATCACTAGAATTGTTTATGTTGTACAGACTTTATGTTATACAAACTGTTTGTTATACAAGGGTCCACTGGACTTGATGCCAAGGCAGTGGTGGCTGATCCATTAGGGCAAAGAGGATGTTACAGCAATTGAGGCTATGCTTATCACACTCTTTGTGGACAAAGGGCTGGGGAAAGGTGCACTAGCTATGGCAGTCCTTTTCCATGTGCAGAAGGTCTGCTTAGGCTGGAGGTCAAACCATTAGTCCAACCAAAGACATCAGTCAATTTCATAAGAGGCAACATTTAGAGACCAAGTGCATAATCAGGATCTTTTCCTGGACTTGGCTGTCTCCTGGGAATCGCACATTGCAGCCATGTCCAGATCAGCCTTCATTGAGCTGAGGCTGATTGTCCAACTCAGCCCCTATATGGCACCTTCCACATTTGGAGTCCATGTTACTTGTCAGAGCATCTCTCCTTAATTTCATCCACCAACCCACAAGATCTTCCCAGTTAGGGCTCCTCTGTGTACCCACAGCGAGAGAGACTAAGACGGTTACTTTACATCCTTCCCCGTTCCGAGATGACGTTCATTGCATGACAATGTTGTTCGTGGTCACGTGGTCTTGTCCTGGTTCTGTCCCTGTTTCCATGTACCCACGGGCATGATTGATGGTATCGTCACGACTGTTACTGCACGTCCTTGTTTCGTGATAACATCTGTACTTCCCTTCCTTTGTTTGCCCCCCCTTTTTGGTCCGACCTTCCATTTTTCGATATTTCCAATCTCCATAACTTTGCCTTCCATGCGTTAAAAAGCAAAGTTCGAGGTTTTATGTCTTTTTATCTCTCTGCACTGCATTGCTAATGCCATAGGGAATTTAATGGCGAATGGCACTTTGCACTCCTGCCACTAGATGGAGAATGCATTCGTTCCGCGATGACCCTTACTTCACTGGCTCTCGTCTCGAAATGAGAACCGAGACAAGCTGATTCCCGAGGCCAGAGAGAGGTATGGCTCATTACTCTTAAATCCCAGTTCAGGGGGCGTGGTTGGACGAACTCCCATCGTCACACATTGGACATGCGGTAACATTTCTTCGTACTAGTCCCAAGCGGGATGGTGAACAGCTATGAGAGGGATGTGAAGTAACTGCCTTATAAATCCTCTAGAACGGTGGTTCTCAACCTGCGGGTCTCCAGATGTTCCTGGACTGCAACTCCCAGAAACCCCTTCCAACACAGTGAGTGGTAGAAGCTTCTGGGAGTTGCAGTTCAGGAATATCTGTGGACCCACAGGTTGAGAGCCACTGCTCTAGAAGAAGTAGGGCCTTCTTTGCTGTCGCTCCTACCGTATAGAACCAGCTTCTGGAGGGGCTTTGGCCACTTCCTGTTTACATTTAGGAGGAAGTTAAAAACCAAGCTCTACAGGGAGGCATTCTACATAGACTCTGGCTGAGTATTTATTTTTTCCCCTATCTGGTTGGTTTTTAGGATTGGTTTTTATGTGTCTATTTGCACCATCTCCCCTTTTATTGTTATTACAGTGATTTTTTTAATATATTTACATTTTATGTAATCTGTTTTATGTGTTAGGAGCCCAGTGGCGCAGTGGGTAAATGCCTGTACTGCAGGTAAAACTGTGCTCACGACCTGGGGTTCAGTCCTGGGGTTGACTCAGCTTTCCATCCTTCCGAGGGCAGTACAATGAGTACCCGGCTTGCTGGGGTGGGGTGGGGGGCAATGTGTAGCCTGCATACTGTAATTTAAAAAAAATGTAAACTGCCCAGAGACTACTTGAAGTGGTATGGGGCAGTATATAAGCAGAACACTTTGCTTTGCTTTGCTTTGCTTTATAGCTGTAAAGCCACCCAAGATAGTACCTATGACACTAATGGGAATGGTATAGAAACCCAGATAATGAATGAATGAATGAATGAATGAATGAATGAATGAATGAATGAATGAATGAATACAAGGCTATCAGGGCCAGAACCTCTAGCAATCTTGACAGACAGCAACGCATGAGAGTGCAGAGCTCAAGCCCATGGGGAATGCCCAAATAGCCAACTCTCCCTGCAAATTTAAATATTACTCACCCTCCTTTAAAAGATTAATGAACATTCAGCCATGCCAGATTTTTAGTGCCAGAGCCGAGCTCTTGTTTTGTGCTAGAAAGATGGCGGGAGAGGTGTTTAGCATGCAAGGGCATGGTTGCATCTGCGTTCAGGACAGTTTGCCAGGCTGTTATGGAAACCGGTGGCTTATTTTGATTGCTCAGGACTGTGTTGTCTTGAGATGAGAAAATGATGGCAGCTGATCACCAGGAGGCTGGTGGAAAACCGGAAAACAAATGTGACTTAATTATCGTATAACCATTTCAGGCATCCGGAGATTTGAAACTGTTTGAATCTGAATTCTGCTTCTGGGAGGCTTCAAGGACTGTGCACAATGAGGTGCACAGTCCTAATGGATCTTTCTCAAAGCCAGAAGTGTGTTTTTTTTAAAGTTGCTGGGGAAAGTTTCCATCACTATCACATTGCCCAATTTTAGCAGCATATGGATAAATACAAAAGAAAAGCAGTGGACTTTATCCTGCGGTCACCATAGCAAAACTGACATCAGTGGTTAATTTTGCAAAACATTGGGGTGGGGTGGAACATGCACTACTATGTCCACCCCTGTTCCAAATGCTTTTGAAGCTGCATAAAATGAAATGTTGTGCTGGCTTCTCCTCTTGATTGGTGACACTGAAATGGAATCTAGTGAGGGTACCAGTTGCTTTCTATTTGAAACATTAGTGCTTGCTCATCTTCTGTTGTTCACTACAAGGCCATCAAGTCCAACCCCCTGATCGAGGCAGGAATACAAAGCATAGGATATATGCAGATGGTTGTCTAAATTTCTCGTGAACGTCTCCAGCGTTGGAGCACTCACCACTGCTCAAGGTAATAACTTCTGTAACTTGAGCTTATTGTTGTGTGTCCTGTACTTTGAGTTGACTGAGAACAGATCCTGAGACCCTCCTCTGTAATAATAATAATAATAATAATAATAATAATAATAATAATAATAATAATAATAATAATAATAATAATAATAATACTTTATTTTTATGCCGCCTTTTCAAACATGTCCCCTCAGTCTTTGTTTCCTCAAGGCTAAATATGCCTAGTTGTTTCAGTTTTAGCTCCTAGGGCTTGGTTTCCAGGTCTCTAACCATCCCTGTTGCCATCCTCTGAACTTGTTCCAATTTGTCAGCACCCTTCTTGAAGTGTGGTCAGAAATGGAGGCGGTTGTCAAGATGAGCCCTAACCGGTGCTGAGCAGAGAAGAATTAGTACCCCAGGATTTGGAGACTATGTTTCTATTGTTCCCTTACATTGATCTATATACAGACAAAGGGTAGGGTTTTTTTTTGTTTTTTTTTTTGGCACAACACACACAGAGGAGCCTCATGGCGCAGTGGTTAAACTGCTGTACTGCACGTAAAACTGTGCTCACGACCTGGGGTTCAATCCCAGGGAGCAGGCTCATGGTTGACTCAGCCTTCTATCCTTCCGAGGTCGATAAAATGAGTACAGAGCTCGCAGGGGTTGGGGAATGTGTAGCCTGCATAATTCAAGTGTAAACTTCCCAGAAAGTGCTTTAAGCCCTATGGGGCGGTATATAAGCAGAACACTTTGCTTTGCTTTTGCTTTTAACACTTTAACAATGTGTTTTGCTAAGTTTCATTTGGATTGTCCACGAAAGCCAACAGTGCATTGTTAAGTAACTTGTTTTGATGTGCATAGAACTGGTGTTGTCCGAGACTGGGAATGCCCTGGAGACTTATTACTACAGAACTGGAAAGCCAGGTGACCTTGGGCTTCTTTGCTCTCTTTCTTTTCCTTCCAGCAGGCTTGCCAAATTGAGAGGTTTTTCTGAGACACAAGCAGGGCAGGCAATGCACTTTAAGAAGCCCTCCCAAGGCTCCAACGCCAAGTCATGTTTTAAGTTAATGTGACTATTATTCAGCTACCCAGTGTGGCATAGTAGATAGAATGACAAACTAGGACTCAGGAGGCCTGGGTAAGCCATTGAAGCTCACTGTGGGTATGGAAGTGATAAAAAACACTCCTTGAATACCAGACTTACCAGGAAAGCCCTGTTATGGTGGCCATAGGTCAGTTCTGACTTGATAAAACATAACAACTATTCATCATCATAATCTTTGTCATCATCACCATCATCAGCTTTGCTAATCTGTTGCAGAAAAACAAGTCATCTGAAATCTTTAAGGCTAACAGGTTTATTGTAGCATGACCTTCTATTGATTTATAGCATGTGAGAAAGCATGCTGTGCACTGAAGAAACCTCTTGCTGTAATAAATCTATTATTTTTAGAGGTGCCAGACAGCTCCCTGTTACTTAAACACATGCTTTCTCTTAAAAGTTCACCCAGGAGCCTGCCGAGGTAGGAAAAATAAATCTGTAAAACCCAAAGATAGGTTTGCCATGCACAGGGAAAATTTCACAGTCCATTTTACTATAATGGCTTTATTTCCATGCTTATAGCTATACTTGCTTGGCTTTCCTAGGTATACAGGTAGTTCACCAATCCCTCTAGGGCTTTTCAGGACTGTATCACCTTCCTAAGACTGTTCTCCCAAGAGGTACAGTGAGAAATTGAACTTCTGAGCTCTAGCGTTGCAGTCAGGTAAGCAACTCATGGAGTTCTGTGGCCCGGTAATACATTTTTATTAGGTGAAGTGAAAGGTATAGAATTGTAGGAAACTTTTTGTGATCTCCAGTTTTGTCATTAGGCAAGTGGTTGCAAAAGGAAGGTGATGTGGAAGGATGGACCATCACAGGACCAGAGATAAGTGGCTTCTTCCAGTGAGTGAGGAGCCTTGCCCTTTTTGGATCATAGACAACCTCTGAGAGCCTCTATAACGTGCTGGAAAGAAACAATGGAGTTCTTTAGCTACTCAAGTGAAGGCGTTCAGGTTTCACCTGGAATGACTCTTAGGAATGCTGCAATTAGGATGGGTCTGAAGGAACCAAAATAGATGCTTTATTGGGCTGGAAGATAACAGAATATATAGAAGCAGGCTTTCTGTTAATAATCTGGAGATAATTGTACAAAGCTCCACTGAACAATTTAATGGGAAAGAATATGTTGCTGCTGTGGAGCTCTATAGATGTACACTGGCAAATATTGCTTAAAACAATAATTGGCTGACCATGCACCTACTGAGAGTTAGCCAATGAAAGAGAACTCTCTAGTTGGGTCCTTAAAAGTGAACTGACTTTGTAGTCTGAAGCCACTCCTCATGTACCAGGTTCCAGTCATAGGAGGCAAGGATCTACCCAAGATTGTACTGCAGAGAACCTGCAGCATAAAGACACATTGATTAGAGTAGAGAGTGTACTGCACATTGTTAGCAACTGGCTAACTTATAGTTATACATTATATAGTTGGCTAACATATGGTTAAACATTATACAGTTGGAAAAATGGACTAAAGAATAGAAAACTAAAGTAGGAGCAGGTAGAAATTTGACAAAAATTGAAGAAATGATAGAAAAGAGAAGAAAAATAGAGAATAAAGAAACTAGAAAAGGAATGGTAATCAAGATATATGAACTACTAATACAAGAAGAATAGAAATAGGATAAGTTAGAAAATAGATGTAAAGAAGATATTAATAAAGAAATAAAGAAATAAAATTAAAATGAAGAATGGAATAAAATATGGAATAAAAGAAGGATGAAAAACATGTCAGTAAGAATACAAAAGAACTGTTTTAAGGTATACTGGAGATACTGGACACCAGAAGAGTTAAGTATAATAAATAAAGAAATGTCCTCAGTACGCTGGAGTTGTAAAAAAGAAAAAAAGACATACTTGCATATGTGGCAGTTGTGCGAAATAAGAAAGGGAATAGACATTGATTTTAAGGAAATTCAAGAAATAATAGGGGGATATGGTCAAATCTCCCCCCAAGGCAGGATTGTTTAATATGGTTAGCAATTGAAGAAAGAGGAAGTGGAGTAATAATATTGGTAGCGTAACAGTGACAAGAATATTTTTTTTTTTGCTAAAAACTGGAAATCCAAAAATCAAACAACATTTGAGGTATAGTAGAAGGTGTTATGGAATATATCAATCAACAATAAACTAACTTGTGAAATTAAAATTTGTAATGGATTGTAAAAAGTAATGATTGTAACTTAATATGGGATAAATTGTTGGTACATGTACAGTACTTTAAAAAGGAAAAGGGTATACACCAGAAGAAGATTCTGTGTATTTCTGGTGAGAAAATTGGAAATTGATATTGTAAGGATTTTAAGCATGGATTAAGTCCAGAATGGGAGGTAGGTTGCACAGAGTTTGTTAGGCTGACTGTTTTGTTTCGTGTATACTGTATGGTTTTTTTTTTTTTAATATATTGTAATAAAATTGAATTTTAGGGCGTTTATACACGACCCCTAAACTCTGGGGCAAATGGCTGCCAGCTCCATAGCTTAAAAATGTTTACCCACCAGCTCCGGAGTTTACAGGAAATTAGGTGCAACCACGCCCACTTTAGCACGTCCCAGCGCACCTTTCAAGTACCTGCTCTTCCGTCCTGAAAATTCCTTGATGCGGTGTAAAGATAGTGAGTGCGGGGCTCTCCTCCCTTCTGTTTGTTGTTGATTTGGCTCCCGCCCCTTTAAGAGCTACTTTACAGACACAGGAATCTTGCCAGCAAGAGCGAGAGCCAGAATGAGAGCCAGAACGGAGGTGAGGCACAATCTTTTCTTGCTTTTTTCTCTCCCTCCCCTCACGCAGCCAGCAGCCAGGAAGTGCGGAGGGGTGGGGGAAGCAGGAAGAGCGACAAGCCCCTAAGATCTCTGGTCCGAATTTAAGTGGCCAGCGGATCTTAGGGGTCGTGTAAAAAGGCCCTTAAAATACCAAAACACTCAGGTGTAGATTATACTTGGATTTTGTTCCAGGAAGCTCAATACCTGACAGTCTGAAGGTCAGATCATGCACGTATATATTATGCCTCCAGGCACACAAACCTTTCTATGACAAGTGGCCAAGACATCAGACATGCAAAGCGTGTCCAGTTGCTCTCTTCCAGTTGCTCAATCACCAAACAAAAGCAGACTGTTCTGCCAAGAGAAGACTGAGAGACACTCATCGTAGAAGGAACAGAAAGTCTCTTGCTTTCAAAGAAGGTCTGCTTCGAATGATGTATTAATTGTACACCCTGGTTTGGTCATCAGTGTCCCTTGAGATGTGTGGAGGGATGTTGTCCCAATCAGGCCTGCTACTTGAAGCAGCAAGTGTAGGTTTCTAACTGTAAACACTTCATGACGATGTCTCTTTGTAGAAATAAAACGTGTGTGATACATATACATTCTTATTTATTGGAACTTGTTGCTTTTATATCTCATTGTATTTTTTGTGCACACAGGGGGATCTTTGTGCCCCCAAAATGTTGTTGGGTTCCAATTAATGCTAGCCCAGCCAACACAGCTTATAGTCAGAATGACTCAAAGGGCCCCACCTGTCCCTGTTCCCATGTATTTTTTATCCATGTATTTCCAGAGCAGAAATTGTTTGTAGCAGGGTTTGGATATGAATTTTGGTAAGCCCCACTGTTCTCCTCGGGAAAGCATGACCATCCATGAACAACTGGAGCAAAACTTTTGTCACCTCTGGAAGAGTACTTAGTGTGTGCAGTAGCCATAACCAAAATGATAATGAGCTGGAGGTTTATCAGCTGTTTAGCAGGCAATAGACACAGTACCTGCTAATCTAAGGCTGCTGTGGTGGCTTCATACTGTGCTTTTAGCTACTGAATTCTGATAATCCATCTCTGAACCTTTGTGGACTTGTGTTTTTTGAAAGCCAGCTGGAATTCATGTAAACAAAATAGTCTGATCTGTAGCAGTCCCCCCCACCCCCACCCCCACCCCCACCCCTCTCTTTTTTTTTTTACATAATCTGATACTGATGTTGGCGTTAAGGAACTGGTTCATACTGCATCTAAGCTTTTGTCCTGTCCTTAATTAGCACTCAGCTGCTTCCTATCCTGATGTCTTCCTATGAAAGAAGCTGATCGCTCATAAAACAAACAGTAATTCTCTTCTCCTTAATGCAGCTTATCTGTGTTTGGATAAACTGTTTGCTTTGGCTGATCACATGCAAAGGTAAATATGGTTATTGTCCCTCCTTTTAGTGGCTGCAGAGAAGACGGAATTTCAGCAGATGTAGCTTTGCACTGTGTAATAAGGATGAGGAAAAAATTACTTGCAGAGATGGTCCCCTTTTTAAAAAGATATACGGTATTTTCATTCCGAAATGACTGCTCTCTTCATTACTCAACTCTTTCTGTTATTAAATAGACATTTTGTAGCACCCACAGGGATTTGTAGAATCTCTGGGGTTGTGAAGCAGAAGACACAGCCAGACAATTAAACCAGAGCAGGGTGTTACTTCCCTTGATTGGAAGCCTATACAGCTGATAACTATGTGTGTGTGTGTGTGTGTGTGTGTGCGCGTGCACGTGCACACACACGTGCACACACATGTGTGTGTTTTTGCTTCCACATCCACCTGTGATCTATTAAGAACCCTAGAAGTTTTGTGCATCTGGGTTTTTTTTCCTGCCTAAACATACAACATCACTTTTTTACCCTACTGAAAATCAATTTGTTTTGGTCCAGTTCAGGGGTGTGGCGTAGGGAGGGCAAGGGGGGCTGGGGGCCAGGGCACAGCAATTAGGTGGCACCAAATCGCCTACCGCCCCGCCCCCACCTGCCATCTCCAAGTCCAGCTGTAGGCAGGTAGGTGTGCGAGAGTGGTGGCTGCATCTTCATTGCCATGCACGGGAAAGGTAAGGCGCGTGCCTGTGCGCCCCACACCCGTCCCATGCCAGCAGGATTGCTGGGTGGATGGGAAGGAGTTAGGGAGGGCTGGAGGAGCGCAAAAAACAATTTTGGCCCCAGGCGCCACAAAACCTTGCTATGCCACTGATGTTCTGCCATCTGATAATCCTGGTTCTGCCCCCCTTTGCTGACAATCCCAGTTTGGAATGAATTTACAGATATGATAAACATCAACTGAGCTCCTTCATCCAAGCCCTTTATAAGATGCTGAACAACACAAAGCCCTAGAGAGAACCCTTCAGCTCCCCACTTGTTACTTCTGTCCAAGGGCCTTTTCACATGACCCCTAAGATCCGCTGGCCACTTAAATTCGGACCAGGGATCTTGGGGGTTCATTGCTCTTCCTGCGTCCCCACCCCTCCTCTTAGAGATGGGCACGGGGTTCGTTTGCTCGTTTCCGTTACTCTGCGGTAACGGGAATTACCCCACCCCTCCTCACTTTCGCGCGATTGCGCGTCTTTTTAAAAGTTAAAAAAAAACCTGGTTCCCGGCCGAAAAGCAGAGGAGGAAAAATGCCTGCCGTGCCTCAGGGCACCTACCAGAGGGGTTGTTTCTGGAGGTCCCCGGCCTCCCCCCCATCCCCCGTCCTAGTGGGCTGCTCTGTGGGACTCGCCGCAGGCTTGCAGCCAGCCAGCAAAAAGCCCAGTCTCGCCGGCCGCCGGCCACCGCAATTAAAGCGCAAGCAAGCGGCACGGACGGCACAGGAAAAAACCTCTCCCCCCACCCATTCCTGGGCCAAAAAAGCAGGCGGAAAAATGCCTGCTTGACTCAGGGCACCTACCGGAGGGGTGGTTTCTGGAGGGGGGGTCCCGCCTCCCCCCCGTCCTGGGCAGCCGGACTCGAGTCACCATTTTGCCATGCCATTCGGTGCGGGCGGGGGGATCCAAAATGGGGTGGCGGCAATATTGTTTTTGAAATCGTGGCAAAAAACACACAAGCACAACAGAAACAGCGAAAATTTATAAACTGCAGTCTGCCAGATTTTTCACAGTAGCAGTGGGTTTTTTCTTGCAATCCAAAATGTCTCTCCTCTCCTCCTCTGTCCTCCATTGATTTTATTTTATTTTATTTTATTTACACCTGCGCAATGATGGGCTGGCCGAGTGCCCAGCCATGTGGGAGTGGACGACCATGCAAATTTTTGGAGCCATCCCACCAATCGCATGGCCACTTGGCCATGGAGACTTCTGGGATGTGCCAAAAAGCCCCCTAAAACCTGCCCTAGCCCCCCTAACCCTAACCCTAACCCTTGACTTCTTACCCATACGTCACAGACTGTCTTCTTAGTGGGTCAGAGAGGCACCCAGAGGTGCAACCCACTAGCCCACCGTAACCTTACCCGTCACTAGCCTAACCCTAGCCCTTGCACTAACCCACCTTAACCCTAAGCCAGATCTACTTGCTTGCATTGCACTACACGCAGCAAGTACAATTCCCTTCTGTTTGAGACATGGTGGTGCGAGAGCCTTAGTTAGGCATCTCACTATGGCTCTGGGTTCAGTGCCATCCACTAGTCTTCACAGTCACTGTCTGCACATTCTGTTATGCAATATCCATATGGCTATTGCATCGCATTTTGCAGCAGCAGAAAAGTGCGCTGGGACGCGCTTAGGTGGGCGTGGTCACACTTAATTTCCTGCAAACTCCGGAGCTAACAATTGTAAGCTCCGGAGCTGGCAGCCATTTGCTGCGGAGTTTAGGGGTCGTGTACAAAGGGCCCAAGTTGATGAGAAACCATTAGTGAGCACTGTAGAAATGGAGCCTCAACCAACTACACATCCACCATATGTTACAATTCTAGTGTAGTAGCATCTAGCTCACATTTCACTTTGGTTGTGCATAAGAATGCCACTGGGAGTGCTGCCAAAAGGCCTACTGAAACTGGGATACACTTCATTCACAACATTCATTTGATCTAACAGACTTGTAACTATTAAAAAAAGAAAGTAAGATTAGTCTGGCATGACCTATTTTTGTGAGACAGACATTGACTCTTAATAGTTGTTTTTCCCCAAGTGCACCAACTGTTTACTTACCTCTTCTAAAACCTCTTTTGGTTGACCAGTTGGTAGTTGCTTGGATCCTCAGCTAATCTCCAAGAATTATCAAATTATAGACTCTGAGAATACACAGGCAAGTTCTGTTAATACCCGGGACAGTCAGCAGATGAAGAAATTTCCAAGGGCACATTTAATCCTCCTCAATTTATCCATCTCAACTCCCCTTCTGTATGGTCAAATACGTCTATTGAGCACTGTGGAATAGGGAGAAGAAAAATAGCATTATTTTACCCCTAGGAGGGAACAGACCAGATCTCTGCCGCCATCAACCTTTCCCAACACTGTTGCCTTTTCCAGATAATCTTGTCTTTTTATAATGTGCCCAAAGTAGGACGGTCTCAATTTCAGCATTTTTGCCTCCAGGCATACAGTAGTTCAGGCTTGATTTGATCTACGACCCACTTTTTGTCTTTCTGCAGTCCAGGGTATCCACAAAGCTCTCTTCTAATACCATATTTTTTATAATAATAATAATAATAATAATAATAATAATAATAATAATAATAATAATAATAATAATAATAATAATAATAATAATAATAATAATAATAATAAATAGATAGATAGATAGATAGATAGATAGATAGATAGATAGATAGATAGATAGATAGATAGATAGATAGATAGATATCTGTCTCCTGATACCATTCCCCTGCATCTGGTTTTAAGCCTGGAGATTGCACATCTCCATCATGGTTTGTAACCTGTGATGGACTTTTCCTCCAGGAATCTGTCCAATCTCCTTTTGAAGGCATCTAGGCCAGATGCCATCACCACATCCTGTGGCAGGGAGTTCCACAGACTAACAATACACTGGGGTAAAAAAAAATCTTTTGTCTGTTCTCACTCTCCCAACACTCAATTTGAGTGGATGTCCCCTAGTTCTGGTATGCTGTGAGAGGAAGAAGAGCGTCCGTCTATCCACTTTAATCATGCCCTGCATTATTTTGTACAATGCGTCTGAATCATATCCCCCCTCAGGGACCTCTTCTCCAAACTAAGGAGCCCAAAGTGCTGTAGCCTTTCCTCATAAGGGAGGTCCCCCAGCCCAGTAATAATTTTAGTCGCTCTCTTCTGCACCTTTTCCAGTTCCACTGTCTGCTAGGGAACAAGGCCCACTTCATGGCTACTTCTTCAGTCTCAAAGAAAAATGGTAAGGGAGAGCTCAAACTGAATCATTTCATCAGTCAGAGACAGAACAGCTACTGTGATATATACCTTGTTTTATTGGTTCTGAAAAACCAGACATTACATTTTCTTCCTACTCTCTGAGTGTGTAATAAATAAGTTTTTAACTTGTCTATGAAGTTATGATGGCCATGATGCCTTTCTGTGTCTCTCTTTAACCATCATGCAGTTTCCTGTTGATTCTTATGTACTTTATTGCAGTGCTCCCCAACCTTTTTATCACCGTGGACCGGTAAATGCTTGATAATTTTTCCCTGGCCCGCTTGTTTTGATTTAATAAGATTAAAAATGTAAATGCCCCCCCAGCCGCTGACGCACATGCGTGCTAGTCGTTTCCCACTCTAGGGGGCGGTGCTCATCTCCGTACTCAAGCCGAAGAGCCAGTGTTGTGCGATGAGTCCTTGGCATCGCTGCAAGGAAACACTGTTTTTACTTCCTCACATTTTTCCCCCCAGGGGCTACCCAGCCGCTCTTTCTTTCTTTCTCTTTCTTTCCCTTTTCTTTCTCCCTCCCTCCCCCTCTCCCTTCTTTCTTTTCTTTCTCTCTCTCTCTCCCTTCCTCCCTCTTTCTTTCTTTCCTCCCACTCTCCTTCCTTCCTTCCTTCCTTCCTCTTTCTCTCCCTTCTTTCTTTCTTTCTCTCCCTCTCCCTTCCTCTCTTTCCTTCCTTCCTTCCCTCCTACTCTACCTCCTTCCTTCCCTTCTTTCTTTCTTCCTTTCCTTTTCTTTTCTTCTTTTTCTTTTTTTTTCTTTCTTTCTTTCTTCTTTTCTTTCTTCTTTCTTTCTTTCTTTCTTTCTTTCTTTCTTTCTTTTTCTTTCTTTCTTTCTTCCTCCCTCCCTCCTCCTCTCCTTCCTTCCCTCCCACTCTCCTTTCTTCTTCTTTTCCCCCTTTTCTTTTTTCTTTCTTCCTCTCTCCTCTCCTCTCCCTTCTTTCTTTCTTTCTTTCCTTCCTTCCCTCCCTCCCTCCCTTTCTTTTTTTTCTTCCTTTCTTCCTCATTTTCTTCCTTCCTTCCTCCTCCTCCTTTCGTTCTTCCTCTCTCTCCCTCACTCCTCTCCCTTTCTTTTTCTTTCCCTCCCTCCTTCCTTTACTTACTTACTTTCTTCCTCCCTTCCTCCTTCTCCCTCCTTCTTTCTTTCTTTCTTTCTTTCTTTCTTTTTCTTTCTTTGTTCCTTCTCTTCTTCCTCTCCTTCCTCCCTTCCTCCCTCCCTCCCTTCCTTCCTTCCTTTCTCCCTTCTTTCTTTTTCTTTCTCTCTCTCTCTCCCTTCCTCCTTCTCCCCCTTTCTTTCTTTCTTTCTTTCCCTTTCCCTTTCCCTTCCCCCCCCCCTCCCCCCTCCCTCCCCCCCCTCCCTCCCTCCCTCCTTTCTTTCTTTCTTCTTTCTTTCTTTCTTTCTTTCTCCCTCCCTCCCTTTCTTTCTTTCTTTCCTTTTTTTCTCCCCCTTTCTTTCTTTCTTTTCTTTCTTTCTTTCTTTTTTTTCTTTCTTTCTTTCTTTCTTTTTTCTTTCTTTCTTTCTTTCTTTCTTTTCTTTCTTTCTTTCTTTCTCCCTCCCTCCCTTCTTTCTTTCTTTCTTTCCCTTTTCTTCCCCCTCCCTCCCTCCCTCCCTCCCTCCCTCCCTTCTTCCTTCCTTCCTTCCTTCCTTCCTTCCTTCCTTCCTTCCTTCCTTCCTTCCTTCCTTCCTTCCTTCCTTCCTTTCTTTCTTTTTCTTTCTTTTCTTTCTTTCTTTCTTTCTTTCTCCCTCCCTCCTTTCTTTCTTTCTTTTTCCCTTTTCCTTCCCCCCTCCCCTCCCTCCCTCCCTCCCTCCCTCCCCCCCTCCCTCCCTCCTTTCTTTCTTTCTTTCTTTCTTTCTTTTTTCTTTCTTTCTTTCTTTCTTTCTTTCTTTTTCTTTTCTTTCTTTTCTTTCTTTCTTTCTTTCTTCTTTCTTTCTTTTCTTTCTTTCTTTCTTTTTTCTTTTTTTTCTTTCTTTCTCCCTCCCTCATTTCTTTATTTCTTTCCCTTTTCTCCCCCCCCTGCCTCCCCCCTTCCCTCCCTCCCCTCCCTCCCTCCCTTCTTTCTTCTTTCTTTCTTCTTTCTCTTTCTTTTCTTTCTTTCTTTCTCCCTCCCTCCCTTCTCTTTCTTTCTTTCCCTTTTCTCCCCCCTCCCTCCCTCCCTCCCTCCCTCCCTCCCTTCTTTCTTTCTTTCTTTCTTTCTTTCTTTCTTTCTTTCTTTCTTTCTTTCTCCCTCCCTCCCTCCCTTCTCTTTCTTTCTTTCTTTTTTTTCCCCCTCCCCCTCCCTCCCTCCCTCCCTCCCTCCTTCCTTCCTTCCTTCCTTCCTTCCTTCCTTTCTTTCTTTCTTCTTTCTTTCTTTCTTTCTTTCTTTCTTTCTTTCTTTCTTTTCTTCTTTCTTTCTTTCTTTCTTTCTTTCTTTCTCCCTCCCTCCCTCCCTCCCTCCCTCCCTCCCTTCTCTTTCTTTCTTTCCCTTTTCTTCCCCCTCCCTCCCTCCCTCCCTCCCTCCATCCTTCTTTCTTTCTTTCTTTCTTTCTTTCTTTCTTTCTTTCTTTCTTTCTTTCTTTCTTTCTTCTGGCGGGGCGGGGGCGATGGGGGGGGGGGTCACAGCAGCGGCGGCGATGGTGGGACGGGGCGATTGCGGGGGGGCGATTGCGGGGGGGGGTCGTGGCGGCGGCGGCGGGACGGGGGCGATTGCGGCGGCAGCGGGGACGATTGCGAGGGGGGTCGTGGCGGCGGCGGCGGCGGGGCGGGGGCGATTGCGGGGGGGTCGCGGCGGCGGCGGCGGCGGCGGCGGCGGTGGGGGTCGTGGTCGCTTGCGGGGGGGTCGCGGCGGCGGCGGGGGGGATTGCGGGGGGTGGCGCGGCGGCGGCCCGGTGCCAATTCATCCACGGACCGGCACCGGTCCGCGGCCCGGGGGTTGGGGAACACTGCTTTATTGCATAGAATTTCCTTTCAAAAGTGTGACCACAACCCATTGGCTGAACTAAGTGTTTTACCTGTAGCGAAGAAAATGGACTTGCAAAAGTATTACATCCTGCCCTATCTGTGACCAAGATGATAGCCAATGTCCTCATTCTAATTGTATCTATGGCTGCTTTTACACGACCCTTAAAATCCAAGGCAAAGGGCTTCCAGATACGGAGCTTAACATTGTTTTCCCACCAGCTGCGGACTTTAAAAAAAATTAAGTATTACCACGCCCACCTAAGCGTGCCCCAGCACATTTTACCTGGTCTATGGAGGTAAAAAAATTTCCGAGGCGGATTATAAAGCTGTGGATGCCGGCTCTCCTTGCCTTCTGTTTGTTTTTTTGTCCCCGCTGCCCCTTTAATAGCCTGGAATCCCTACAGGGCTGCTCCTGGCAGGCGGAGGTGAGCTCCCTTTTTTTCTCCCTTCCCTCACGCAGACAGGAGCAATGGAGTGCAGAAGGGTGGGAACACAAGAAGCAGAACAAACCCCCACGATCTCTGGTCCGAATTTAAGTTGCCAGCGGATTTTAGAGGTCGTGTAAAAGTGCCCTATCTCTATTAAATGCAGTCCCTCCCTTGCTTTCCTCTTGATTAGTATAATGTTATATGAAACCACTAAATGGTTGGTAATAACTGATCATGAAACTATGGGACAAATCTTAACTAGGCCAATGAACCTATAGAATTCATTAAATTCTGCTTATAAAGGGGTGCAGCTAGATTGCCCAATTTGGATTGGGCTAGATCAGGCAAAACAGAATTGCTTAAAATAACATAGCAGTGCAGTATGCCATTTGAGGTGATCCTTGCATTCACAGGGAAGGATAAGGTAGTTTCAGTATAGGAAACCACAGTGTACTTTAAGTTATCCTATTTGGCACCTCCTTCTTTTAAAGGGAAAGAGATCATAATCATCAACAAGAACAAGAACAAATGTAGCTTTCAAATTTTAAAACATTTTCCTAGAAGGCACAGCATATCAGGGCTTCCTGAAAGGCATAAAACCCCCAACTTTGCTCCATCTCTCCCTCTCCCTCCATGGAGGAATGGGAGGAAGTTTTCCAATATTGTCCACTTTGGAATAATGCCAGTAACTGCATATACAGTATGGGAATCAAACTCAAAATGGACAATCTACGGGTAACTGCACCAAAGCAGTAACCCTGGTCAAGAACCTGAAAAGGCGTGAATAGGCATGTTCATGAAGGCCTGTATATTGAGTGGTTCCTAATAAAAGGTGTAAACCAGTCTGTCCCCAGAGCAAACCAAACAGTAGGACACATTCCCATCCAGTCACATCTTTGTCAGAAGCAGCTTGAAGGGATGAGGTACCTCACCTCAAAACTTCCAGGCAGAGGTATGCCTGCACTCCAGGCATATGTCACATTTGGCCCTTTCTTTCATGTGTTATATTTTAGATTGTAGGCCTGACACCAGGCACTTTATTTTCTAAAGCCACTCTTTGAATTCTCTTTGCTTAAATTGCAGGGCAAAAAAGCATTTAATAAAGAAATGTTTTATAAATAATAAATAATATCGTCTTTGTTTGTTATATATTTTATTTGTCAAAACACCCACGCTCATCAATGTCTAAGAAATAATCTTACCTATTGATTATAAAAGTTTAGGCTTAGTATTACCAAAGCTTGGGCAAATCATGGTTCAGGATAGAACTTCCAGAATTTCCCCAGTAGCATAGCCATTCAAAGAGTTACAGGAAAAAACACTTCTAAGTTTTATTATCCTCTTTTTATAGCTAAGGTAAAAAGCCTAGTCCCTGTGCGATGAATTGCCCTTCTTCTTTCCTTTCATGTCAGCCAGCTCCTTCTCTGTTTACTAATTTCAAGTTCCTGATAATCTCCATCAACAGCCTCAAGTACCAAAGATACATCTAGGACAATGGTTCCCAATCTGGGTCGGGACCCCTTTGGGGGGTCGAACAACCGCTTCACAGGGGGTCACTATGAGCCAGTGAAGAAAAAGGCACAAGCAGCTTAAGTCTGGAGGGGGGGAGGAAGCAGGGGGGAGGGAGGGATTGAGTTACAGCTAGATAGGTTGGAGGGGATGTCAGCCAATGGCACCAGAGGCTGCCATTGGCTGACGTTGCCTGTATAGAGGGAAGTTCTCTAGGGCACCTGCGACAGCGGCCTGCCAAAGGGGGCTTGTGGCCTCTTCCAAGCAGGGCAAGGGGTCAACACAACATGAGGAACTGTATTAAAGGGTCGCGGCATTAGGAAGGTTACCACTGATCTAGGAGGACAAATGAGATACTGTCCCATGCCAGATTCAATTACCCTCAAGGAGTCCATTTCTTATCTGCCTCCTTACCAGAAACAGAGAACCTTGCCTGTGCTCCCCTCCTACTGTGCATGTAGGAAGGTTCACTTGCCTCCCTCTTTTTCAGTGTCAGAGGACCCACTTTTTGCCCTTGTTCTGCCTGCCACCATCTGCCTCCATGCACTGTGTCTTTTGCCCGCCAAAATGGGCACCAGAGATGACTGGATTCAAGTAATTATAGACTAAGTAGCAAGTGTTTCTAGGCATTTACACAATGAACTAATTCCTTTGTGGAGGTAATATACTGAGAATGTTTCAATTTAAGTATACAATTGAACTAATTTCTGTGTGGCTTCTACAGAATTGGATCCCAGTGGAATGTACAGTACTCAGAACAAATTTCAGTTCAATGCCCATCTAAACTGTTCAGCCCAATAATGTTAACCCAACTCTACTAAATGCAGACTAAATCTTAAACATCTCACACATACTTTGGCACTTTGTTGGAAAAAGCAGTCTAAAGCTCTTATGGCTAGTATGATAGTTTCATTCTGGTCATTGAGTTCATTCATGAGATTAGTTCTTATTATCATCTAGTCCACTAAAAATCCTACACTCATCTCTCTTTCTCTCTCACTCAAAGTTAGATTTTCATCTTGTATCTGAATTTTCTTTTCATTTTTGAAAACTATCTCTGTGCCTGAAAATCAAGAAAAATGTGGAAGCAAGATTACAGTGAAACTATAATGAAGCAGTTCAAAATAAAGCTACTTCTTAGGATACAACAGGGTTGCAGATGTGCATAAATTGCTTAAAATATATGTCAATTTTTGCAGCTAGGTGCTTGTTTGTTGCAGTGCTTTCCCCCTCCCCCTTCTCACCTCCCTATGTGCAAAAACCAACCAGCTTTGACACGAGTGGCTCCATGTAGCGGGTGATCTTTTCAGCTACACAGAGGGAGCTGCACTGTGAGCCTTGATGCACCTTAAAATGCTAAGCTCTGGTCAAATAAACATTGTTCTTTGTGACTTAATTAGGTGTTGAAATCATGCACAAATTAAACGCACAGAAATACTGAGAAAAGGGAGATGTAGTATATTGGGGTGTGTGTATGTGTAGGTCTAATTTCATTTGCAGTAGAGCTTTTGTAACTGGACTGGGGAGAAGCTGGAAGGGAAAATGCCCATGGCAAAATTTCCATTGCTTTTTAAATTAAATATACATAAATCTCAATGTTTTCTAATTCCAGAGCTCTTCATCTTCCATTTTGACACTGTAGTATTAGAGCATTACGGGTTTTTAAAAAGTTTTTCTTATGTGCTATGCAGCTTTTGAAATGGTAATAATACCTACATAGTATCAAATCAGTTTCAACATACAACAATCCTTTGCAGGATACACAGAAGTGGTTTACCATTCCACTTGTCTGAGACTGGGCAGCATGCCCAAGGCTGCCCAGGCTGGCTCGACTCCTGTGAGATACAGTGGGGAAATTAAACTCCCAAACACTGGCTCTGCGGCCACATATCCAACCCAGTCCAGCCAGCCAGCTTTTTAAAATCAGAAAGAAAACAAAGACAATTTTAAAGTACTGTATAATTTTTATAACCCCACAAAATTATATTTTAACCCATTTTTCTTAAAGTCTGAGACAATTTAAGGGACCTTCCCCCCTTTTCTTCTTCTTAATTCATATATTTACTAGCGAGTGGACAGGCTGGTAAGAACATTGCTAGACTGGCAACATGTGTATATAAATATCCTTGCAAATTATGTGCACACACACACACACACACACACCACCTTTAAAAATATTCCCATCAGTTTTGCCTCATTCCACTTGTTAGGTCTTATACACAGTAGAGAGACTTCAACACATGAGCCATTTGACTAAAAAAATAACATCCAGTAATAATTTATTTTTAAAATACCTCACCCTGAAGTAAAGTTCCGGTCATCTAATCTTTCTGACAAGTTTCATCTCATGAAATATATGGTTCATTCTTTTCTGCTTTTAGATCTCATACCCATGACCCATACAGTATGTATTTTTCATCCCATAGCTAATCCTCTCTTTTCCTCATGGACCGAAGAACTGACGATTATCAGGCTCTAAACATCTGCAAGGAAGGACTGTTCAGACACCTTTCCCCTCTATTGCCAGCATGTTAAACAGCTGTCAGATTTCACTTCTCTTTAAATTGCCCATCGCTCATTTAAAAGTGTATTTGCTTCATGCTTTTTCTTATTCATAATAGAAGCCACTGAAGCATCTCATGGTTCACTTCTATCTAGAAAAAAATTGAATTAGCTCCTTTCAGCTGAAGGAGATAATGCTGCTCTCTGTGAAAAAAAAAAAAAAACAGATCTGCATTTTTTAAAATCTCAGCAAGAATATGGCTATTTTTAAAGAGGTTTATGTTCAGGCAATTAATTTTAGACAAATAGAAAACTCCAAGGCTGAGATGAAAAAAGGCAATTTTTCAAACAGATGGGGTTGAAACAGAAGGGGTTGGATGTGGAGGCTTATGTGATCAGGGAATCATTCTTGGTTAACTGAAAAAAATGGTGAGCATAAGAAAAAAATACATGCACAAATAAATACACAAATAAAAGGTATACAGATCAGGGGCATACTCTTCAGATGAGGAAAGGCTAGAACATTTGGCGCTCTTGAGTCTGGAAAAAAGGCACCTGAGGGGGGATATGATTGAGACGTACAAAATAATGCAGGGCATGAGCAAAGTGGATAGAGGGATGCTCTCACAAAATACCAGAACTAGGGGACATTCACTCAAATTGAGGGCTGGGAGAGTAAGAACAGACAAAAGAATTTTTTTTATCACCCAGCACGTTGTTAGTCTGTGGAACTCCCTGCCACAGGATGTGGTCATGGCATCTGGCCTGAATGCTTTCAAAATATAGATCAAAAGGGGATTGGACATATTCCTGAAGGAAAAGTCCATCAGAGGTTACAAATCATAATGGAGATGTGTAATCTCCAGGCTTAAAATCAAGGGCCAGATGCAGGGGGAGTGGTATCAGGAGACAGGTATCTAGTCTCATGCACTCCCAGACACATTGGGTGGGGCCACTGTGAGAACCAGGAAGCTGGACTAGATGGGCCTTTGGCCTGATCCAGCATGGCTCTTCTTATGTTCTTATGTTATAGGGGGTATTCCAAGCCTTTCCATCCCCTGGTCTGTGACATTGCTTGTGTGTTTTCCAGATCTTCATTTCAGGGGATAGCTTGGGCATTAATGTGGGGTTCAGTGGTCACTTGCATCCTTTTCTTTGGTATCAGCCACTCAGCCCCACTGCACTGCTTTATTTTTCCTTTGCTCATTTCAAATGGCTGGCCCTGATTTTAACGCTGAGTGAGTGGCATGGGATGCCAAGGATCCACTGCAATATTGCTGTGTCCCAAGAGTGAACAGTAGCTCATTTGCTTTATCCCATGGACACTCTGCCTGGTCTCCTGAACTTGTTCCATTTTTTGCATACCTATATAAAGATGCCTATATTAATGAATCATTACTAGTAGTCATTGAGAACTTTGAAAAAACTATGCCTAGGACCCATTTGGCATGAATCCGTCCACTCTCCTTTACAGGATTTGACAGCAGAACTGGAAGAATACAGTCAATGTTTCATTAGAAAAATATGCTTCCTTAAGAGACGGAAGATCTATATTTAACCCTATGGTACTAGCCATCACTAAATTGCATGGTCAGAAATCTCATAGTGTCGACTAGAGACCTATTCAGGCACTCAAAGGAGAGTGAGGCTGTGCGCCTCCAGAGACCATCCTGTGTCGATGGGGAATATCTGCAGGAGAAAATCAACCACAGCCAGACCTTCCTCTTCAGGCTCCTTTCTTGGCAAGACTGATAAAAATGGCTCATTCCTTGTTCTTATGGTTGACCAACTGGAGAGCAGGGAAGTGAACAAGGTACCCACAGATCTACTTGCAACACAAAGACTGCCCACCTAGAAAGTTAAATTTGCAAATATTGACTTATGGCAAACCTTTCCAGGGTTTTCCTGGTAGAGGGCCTTAGGTTTTCCATTCCCTTCTTCTGGGGCCGCCCGGGGACTGTGCAGCTTGCCCAAGGCCAGACAGGTTGGAAACTTCTGGGATACACAGTGAGGAATCAAGCTCCAACCTCTGTCTCTACAGTCAGCTACATTACGCACTGAGCTCTCTAGCCAAATACCTGATGAAAACATAACTCCCACTTAACCAAACTCTCAATGGCTTAAAGCACCCTTTAAATGAGTTTCATGAGAGCATATGGTGAGAGAGGTGTATGGGTTAAGTCACGGAGGGGCCTTCTTTCTCAGTGGGTCAAGGACAGGGCTTAGGCTTAGGCTTAGGTTTAGGTTTAGGCTTACGTTTAGGCTTAGGGTTAGGCTTAGGGCAGGGTGATGCTCCCATTCTCAGTCCTTAAGCTGTTGCTGATTAATATAGATAATATAACAATGGTTATTATTCAGAAAGATATAATACATGAGAACTTTTTTTAGAAAATACATCTTAAAATATCTGAATGCCTCATCCCCACCCCAGTTTAGATTCTTTGGACATCTCTATTCCTTTTTGAAAATAACATCTCTATTGCTTTCTCTGCCTGATTTACCAATTCTCAAGACAGCATCCTCACCACTTTCCTCACAGCTGTACATTTAACTTGTTCGTTTCGTGCCCGTCTCTACTATATATCTATATCTAATAGAGATGGGCATGAAACAAACAATTTTTCGTTTCCGTTTTTCGTTTCGTTACGCAACGAAACGACAAACGAATTTTGTCTCTAAAATAAAACGAAACGAACAGAAACACCGGAAATTTTGTCGTGCGTTTCGTTTTCGTTACGGCAATACATTGAACTGCTTTAAATGCTAAAAAAATCACAAAAAATTGAAATAAATGGTAACAAAACGGTAACAAAACGAATGAAAACGAAAATGAATTTTTTGTGAAAATTCACGAAAAACAGAAACGAACCAAAACGGACCCCCTAAACGACAAACGACAAACGAAACACCATTTTTTTATTCGTGCCCATCTCTAATATCTATATCTATATAAGTTGTTTTTTCTGCAAAAGACATAACAGAAATATTCTAGTGACATAAAGTCTAGTATTGCAATGTATTTGGGTTTAAGATTTGACTGTAATGTATACACACAATTATGTTTTTATGCTTTTATCACACTTTGTCAAAAAGCTATGAATGAGGGAAAGTATAAAAAGCTAAAGGTTCCCCCTGCACATGTGTGCTAGTCATGTCCGACTCTAGGGGCGGTGCTCATCTCCGTATTCAAGCTGGAGATCCAGTGTTATGCAAGTCCATGGCCATGCGGCCGGCATAGCTGCAAGGAAACACTGTTTTACCTTCCTTCTTTATAGTGGTACCTATTTATCTACTTGCATTTACATGCGTTCAAACTGCTAGATTGGCAGGAGCTGGGGTTAATAGCGGGAGCTTGTTCCACTGCATGGTACTAATGATTCGAACCGCTGAGCTGCTGACTTTGTAGCCAACAGTTTCCAGTGCTCTAGCCCTCTGAGCCATCACACCCCAATGAGGGAAAGTATACATGGATAAATAATTCATGTGTTCCTGAATGTTTGATGACATGATTTATTTATTTATTTTACATTCCAATTGAAAAATCTTTTGTGAACTGTTTTAAGGGAATCGTGCTAGAGAGCTGCATGGCCCAGGGGATTGCTCATGGTCTGCAGAACATTGTAGATTACTGGTTCAGATAAGGATTGGGCTTTTTTGTGCCTGAAATACTACCAAAAGGCAAATTTCTGTTTGCTTGTACTGTACAGCAATATCTGTGCTACAGTGTAACCATCTGTTTCAAAATGATAAGACTGAAGAATGAATGGCAGCAAGGACGTAGTAGTACATGTTTTTTTAAAGATTGATAAGAAAAAATGCAAGACCTGCTAAATAACCCCAAAGGCTGTTATTCTAGACAAAAGCCTCTAGATGTGATGCGGTCATTTAACACACTTTCTCTGCTTATCCTCAAGATAATTGTCCTTGCCTTTGAATTTTGGAGTGCACGCCCACTCAGTGCTATAATTACAGGGGATTCTGGAGGCTAAATTGGTCCTCTGATGTCATTATTCCACCCATTTCAAGCTACAGCATTTAGAAGTCTACTGAGAGGATGAGAGAATTAGATGGAGTTCATGGTTTTTGAGCTCCTCTATTCCCTACCCACACCACATTTAAAACTATGCATAGGACCCATTTGGAATAAATTTGTTTCATCCATCCAAAGAGCTACATAATTCCACAGCCTTTTATATAATTAAATCCCATAATTTTATTATGCACTGTGTAACTACTTGCCTATGAGTTTTTTGAGTGTATTGTAGGCCTACTGAATTATGTGTGCCCTGTGTACTAGTTTGCGGCAACTAAAGAAGAATGAGCAAATTTTATTTTCCCACATGGTTTTTTTTAAAGAAAATCCCCTTTTCTCTAGGTTAAATCAGGAACAACACACACCAAGTTGCCACTTATCTGGGTCAGCATTAGTGGCCAGTAGAAATTAGATTTTCTTGAAGTGAAAAAGGCCCATGGCCTGTTTCCATGAGGTTTGCTCTATATCCTAACTCCATTAGAAATTTAACTGCTGCCAGTGATGGACTTTCTTCAGAAAGGACTGTCCAGGGCATTGCATCTTCAGAGATACAACACGGAGGCTGACGTGAGCCAAGACCAAAGAACAAGGAACTCAGGTGGGAAACCAGAGAAGGTGAGAAGTGCAGTGCGGTGATGTGAGCAACTGTGGGCAGCAGGATGCACCAGCCACTGATGCTGTGCTTCTTGGGAGGTCTGGTGCCAACGGCTTTGGTAAAGTACGGTAGTGCCCGGGTGATGGTGGTGGGCAGGCTGGCATCAAGCAAGTGCCCATCAGCAGCACCATACTAAGAATCTGACACAGTGTTGATATACTCATTGTTGTATTAAATCAGGGGTGCCCAAACTTTTTGTAAGGAGGGCCAGATTTGGTGGCTGAGAATGTGTCAGGGGCCGGTTGCTCCCCGACCCTGCCACCCCACTGCAAGCCCCACCCATTTTCTTTAAAAAAACATGGGGTGAAGGAGGGGGAGGGAGGGGTGGGCCAGCCAGCCGCGGGCCACTCAGAATGGCCTGACGGGCCAGATTTGCCCCCCCCCCCGGGCCAGACTTTGGACAGGCCTGTATTAAATAATATAATAGCTATACAAATTGCCCATATAGCTAGTACATCATGTACAGTATTTTATCTGATTACAATGCAGTAACAGTAACTCCATAATGTAATAAAATGATACAATTCCATGACTTCTAAATCGCTACAGCAAAAGACTTGGGGGAATTGAGTTGCAAAGGTGAGCAGTCACATTCATTGTTACAGAACTGAATACAGTACTTGCCTTAGTAAGAGCTCAGTAAAAGTACTGTAAACTAATTCTAGTATTTCTAGTCTCTGCTTTGGAGAAGGTGGATGTGGCCTCAGAAAACTTTAAAAATCCTTGACAAAAATGACTCTTTGTGGAATGAGTGAGTATTTCGTTTTACCTACTCCATGAAGTTTAAAAGTTTTAAGCCTTGTCTAAGTATGATCAAACATAGCTGAATCTATTGCTGAATAGCTTTGTCTCCTGGCAGCATCCATAGCTCATTGTTCTGCCTCCTTCACTTTCAGCAGAAACATGTGAAGACTTCACATATAGAGCCACAGCATTTTTCATGTTTGGCCATGCGAAGAGAGGCCTCCTTACTGTAGGCCTTTGCATTGAACATTTAGATATAAATAGACGGCTGGCAAAAAGGTGCAGCTGTATGAGCTTATTTGAACCCACCCTGCTTGTGTGTCAAAGAAAACACTTTGAACAAGTCCTGGTTTGGATTTGAGCTGATTGCAGAGTGGGAAAAATTACTCTTTGGATAAAGCCCCCAAAATTACCCTGTGGACCTGAAGGTTCCATCTTGGAAATAACTTTTCCAAGCACTGGCTGATTTTTGAAGTGATAAAAAGTGCAATAAGGTAATTAAAATTTTTCTACAGCCTCTGTGATCCTGATGTCTGTGACAGGATCCAGATATTTGGGAAGAGTGGAGACAGCTGGTGCCTTGAGACAGCTGATTGATTGCTGATTGACTGTTGCTGTAGCTAGGAGGCCAGCGTGGTCCTCTGTGGCCTCCTACAGTGTGGTTTCAGTTCTTGTGAGTTGCCTTTCTTCTGCCCTTGCTTATTTATTTACCCATTTACCAGGAATAGGAATGGTAAGTAGGAGATTCTCTTATTTTTCCCTCTGCTGGTGCTCAAACTACAATCTCCTTTTGATCCCTGTGCCTTCCTCGGTGAGTCATGTACGTTTGTGGATTTGTGTTGCATGTTCTTTCCGTAAGTGCTTGGGAAAACAGTATTTTCTTCTTTGGCTGAGTTTTGAATTGTTGTCCCAGAAAGCTGTGTGCTGTATATCATGCAAGCACCTTGCCAGGGTTGCGTAGTAGTCCCTGGGTCTTCCACCTCACAGAGAGCATGAATGGATTTAAAGTTAAACCACAGCCTGTATGGATACTTCACTGCACCATGCTTTCTATTAAGGTTTTCACTGTGTATAAAGCAATGAAGACAACATTAAAAGGAATCAAAAACAGGTCAAAGGATATAATAAAACAATGCTGAAGTCAGATTACAAAAACCAGGGATCATTGCCTGAGGCGTATGTCTTTTCATAAGCCCATAAAGCAAAGTGTTCTGCTTATATACCGCCCCATACCACTACAAGTAGTCTCTGGGCGGTTTACAATTTTAATTACAGTGTGCAGGCTACACATTGCCCCCCCCCAGCAAGCTGGGTACTCATTTTACCGACCTCGGAAGGATGGAAGGCTGAGTGAACCTTGAGCCTGCTACCAGGGATTGAACCCAGGTCATGAGCACAGTTTTACCTGCAGTACAGGCATTTAACCACTGCGCCACGAGGCGTTTGAAGGAGGCAAACAATCTTGTTATTTGGATTTATGTAATCAGTGAATGGCTGCCACCTCCATAACATTCGAAGCCTATCCCTTGATGGTGACAGAGCAGTGAATTTCTCTCTGCATGTGATATGCCAAACTTTGTCATAACTATTGATAAGGTAAGGTATCTGTGAATCTGTCTCCTGCTGTTACGAGTCTGGGGTCTAAGCGTAACAAAAAATTGAGCTCCCCCTGCAAAAAAACCCAACAAAAACACACATGTGTGTGCATGCGCGCGTGCACGCGTACACACACACACACACACACACACACAAGAAATCAGACCCAGTACAGATTTTTCTTGTTTGTGATGGACTATAGTTGCCTGTAGAGTTCACTGAGAAACTGGAACAGTGAGATTATTACTGAGTGTGCCACTGGAACTCTTGGATTTTGTGATGTACTGTTGTGTAATTATTATCCACAGGGTGTGAAGGAGGTGATGCCGAGATGAAGGTTTGGATGTGTCTCATCCACCAGATGTGTTTGGCATAAGGGTGTAATCACGGATAGTCCCCAATTGGTTGGCCTTTGTGTTGTTTCCACAGATATTATAGGTGTACCTGCTGGTTTTGTGGTTGT